>CM024247.1:44694352-44737209 GCA_013421045.1 Propylea japonica | reverse complement strand
GCCACAAATATCAACTTTTTCCAACTTTTTTTTTGCTGTGTAACCCCTGAATAATGCTTGTCTAAACTGTAATCAAAATTTTTGATACTAGCTGCTCTAGGTTTTTTTAAAATAGGGCTAACTTCTCAGAAAAAATGCAAAATAACCAATTGCCTAGTTTCAACTGACTGTATTGAAAAAAAATATACTACGCAAGTTTGGCATGTTTTGTCAAAAGTTGGCGCATTCGTAAGGATTCCAAAATGGTTTAATACTTATTACTGGTAAATTGTAGCTGTCGTAGTTCAAATTCGCTTTCGATTGCCTTTTAATACACTTTTTCTTCAACTGCTTCTTCCAGTAAAAAAGTCCAAAGGATTCAAGTCCGGTGAACGGGCCGGCCACGAGATTGGACCAGAACATCCGATCCATCTTCCGGGAAAAAATGTTACCGGGAAAAAAAATTTCCAGAGAAATTTCTTCGCGCAAAAAAATTTTTCTGGAAAAATTATTTTCTCTGGAACATTTTTCCCGGAAGATGGATCGGACGTTTCTGGTCCGATCTCGTGGGCGGACCGTACACCGGACTTGAATCTATTGAAATCTTCGAGAAATAAAATCAGTAGTCGTGATAAGTATAGTATGCTACACGCGTATAATGGCTATTATTCACTCGGTGTTTGTGCCACTCGCCTACGGCTCGTAGCCGAAACTTCACCTCGTGAATAATAGCTGTCATTATACGCTCGTTGCATAATATACCATCAACACTTCGCCACAGAAAACCATGTTTTATGGACCACTGAAATCTTGCGCTCTCATAGAAACACCCGTTATTCTGAAAGAAGATTCTTCAATCAACAGTATCAACTGAAATATCGAAAATCTCTCCGAAAACATCATCACGACAACCGAGAAAGACCAACAATTTTTCAGCAATCTTCTCTGCGACAATATTGGCGCCTATAGAGCAATATATTTCTCAATTAAATCCGAACGTCCAAGTAATTCTAAATATCCGAATTGATAAATATGCTCTCTCAGAAATTTTGTTGACATAACGATAGTTTAAAATCGTTGCATAAAATGCGTTTTTTATGACTTTATAACGCTTCTTTATCTCTCAAAGCGGTTAAATGGGAGCTGGTTTATATCTATAATTTCGAAGATTATATTATTGGAATTACACTGACATCGAGGTATTTAACAATGGCGTAGAAGGTACCTGTTGATTTAATTTTACCAACACTCGAATGTTCAACTCTAAGGTTTTTTAATTTATGTTATTTCTTTCCCTGATGTGAATAAATGAAATGAAAATTTGGTATTGAATTTTCTGAACAAATCTTACTCAGATTTCAATGCAAAAGTAACACCTTACGCAATGAAAAATTTTACACGATTTTTCGTGATAAACATTGAATTTTGATAATATACTAAACTGTTCGATATACAGGGTGGTGCGGAGGAACTTGCAGATTTAGAAAATAAATTAAACAAAAAATCATGCAAATAACGATTAATAGTTATTTAATCAACTAGGTTATTAAAGACAGCGACTAATGGTCAAGATATTTTAACTATTCGCTCCGTTCACGCCTTAAAAGTTCGAGACCATCAGTTGCTTGATTAATAACCGAGTTGATTACAAGATTTTTCCGACGATCTCAATATGAATTGTGTATGAATTCTTGATCGCAATACATTCTCATTTTGCACCAGACTTTCATTTGACATAATAATTTTTCTATGTATCTATGTTCCAGTAGAGTTTTTGACATTTCTCGTAGTGCTTCTGAATATTTGTGCACGGTTGCCATGAACATTGCACATCAAAATAGCAGAAGAGCATTAAAATGGGTCATTAATGATCAATTTCGTACACATTAAAATCACCTTTTATTTTGAGATCGACAGAAAAAAGTAATTTCTTGTAAGCAGGATACTGTTGGTGATCGAAATCTTCAATTGGAACACGAAAAAAGAATCCAGGGACGTATTGGAAGAAATGTTTCTGTCAGTTCGTAATGTTCAAAATTCGCTTTCTTCTCAAGGAGTGAAACTAATAATCATCAGTTGCGATAGTCTTAGATATCTTGAATGTGTTCTTTCTCAAAATTTCAATGTACTTGAACATAACTTGGTAAAGATATTCAATTGTAATTATTGATTTTTCTGTTACAGACAATACTCCGGACTTTTTCTGCTCGTCGTCGTCAACCCTTACAAAAATTACCAATCTACACAGAAAAGATATGGAAAGATACAAAGGAATCAAAGACACGAAGTGCCACCACAAACGTTTTCGCCATTCAGATACAGCGTATAGATCTATGCTACAAGGTTGGTATCACTTGTTATTCTGATAGCCATAAATTAATATGGCGAAACCAATAGGCATCTGAAAATTACAGTGACTTTATACAAGACAGTGACGACACGGAGCCGAAATCCGCCATTAAGAGGCTAATGTCAGAATATTGGAGGTTAAAATTCAAAGTTTCTATGGTGCATAGACACTAACCAAAGATTATAGAGTGCATGACAATTCTCATTTTCTCTATGATACTAACCTAACAATTTATAATTTCTATGGTTCTGTGCACAGAACACTAATTCTGTTATTCTGTTCTGTGGTTCCAAAAGAAACAAACACAATTAGCCTCTTTATGGCGGAATTCACTACGTGACATCCACTTCCAATAGAATTAAGGCATGAGCGTGTCGCCACTGTCTTGTATAAAGTCACTGTACTGAAAATAAGAGTACAGCGCTACGGCGGGCATTCGTATACTATTAATATTGACATGGAAGGATTTGGTTGCATTGTTTATGTGTATAAATCAATCACTGTTATATTTAAATAATATTAAACCCTGAAAATCAAATACCGCTATCTTTTCATATATATCTGCTTCATTTAAATTGGATTTTTCATCAATATATCAAAATTTCAGAAACTTAGTTAACGAGTTTATTACTGTGTATATTATATTTTTATTTTCTGTGAAGACGTGGTGTGTCATTTGTTTCAATTTATTTCAGCCATAGTGAAATATGAATTAGGTTAAAAGGCTGTTGAGGAAATTAAGGAAAACAATTTTGTTTGTTGAACAGTTAAATTAAACTTCATTCTGTTATATCAAACAGTACTTTTTCCCTTCAAAAGAGCATTCTTCAGTGGGTTCTTTGTTTAGACTTCCTTATCTGAACCTTTCAGTTCCACTACTAGAACTAGAACTTTCTCCTTTCTGGTAGTGAATCCAACGGAAGATTTCTGGTAGACACGACCAGTATTTTTCAAAAACTACCTCTGTTAAGAACTGGGATCTGTGAACGATTAACCCCATGAATCTAATCTAACCTACAAGTTTTGTGTAATCCGTACTTACCTCGTTAAAAATAATCGTCATCTACAAAATGCAAACTTTCATATTTTCCTGTGACTGGTTTACCGATTTTAAGTTTCAGTTGCCAGGCTTTTCGTCGTCGATCCATCAACACTTTATCACTTTACTCTCTCGATTTCCTTTCTACCCAAACACGGAATTTATCCCTAGCTTTAGTAAGACATGGAAATGTATATTATTTGGAATTTTTTTCTCGGGAAGAAATGAGGATCTGAACAATATCGATTTGAATGAAATATACTCAAAAAATTATTAATAATGTTAAAAATTCATATAAATCACGACAACACAATATACCTTGAATGTCGAATATGAAAAAGCGCGCAAAGCTCCTGCTTTAACCTAGGACGTCCTTCATTTTTCAAATTTTCCAGGTGATAAATGAGCATATTAGGGTATTTAAGACATGTGAATTTTCCCTGTATATTCATTTTCCTTTTCAGTCTTGAAAAAATAGTAAAAGTTATATTTTTATTGCAGAACGTGAAGATCATTCAATTTTGGTGCACAGGAGGTCAGGTTGCTGGTAAAACCGAAAATACCAAAAAAGTTATACATATCTAGCATACGTAGCTGCCTCAAAATCCCCTAAGGGAGGTGGTGCGGTAAGTTTCTTACTCTCACTTTTCTTTAAATTCATATTTTTCCCCTCGAATAATCTTGAAATTTGTGCATATATATTTTTCACATTGAAATATAACTATTTATTTCTCTAGTGCTCTTCAAATAACTACTTAGAGGTACTTTGAGGAGTAGAATACAAATCTAATTGCACAAAAAATTACTTTCAAGTTCACATTTTCCTATTCTTAATTTGTTTCTTTGCATGTCTTCTATGGTGGCTTTATCAATGCAGAAAGATATTATCGTAGGTAAAATTTTATTGGTTTAACATTTTTCTTTATTTATGGTATTGATCATAATTAATTATCTTGGTTAGTAAGTTTATTCTCCTAATGTAAATATTTTTTTATTGTAGGTACACTGTAATATACATGCAGGAATATTTGAAAAGCTTGATTTACGGCATTTTTTTGAAAAAGTTAGGTTTTCGGAGAGATTATTACATTTCAACGAAGATAAATGTATCGGGTGTCCCGAATTCGTTGTCTAGTGAGGGGATCTCAGAAACCCTTGGAGCTAGAAGAAAATGAATGGCACATTTTCGGGCTCGATTTTTGAGAGATTTAATTTGGTGAAAACCGTAACCTTGTAAGTTCAACCGTTTTTCGAGAAATTAGCGAAAATTGGAAAATGGCGTGAAATGAAAAGTTCTCTATACTTCTTCATTACTGGCGCTATGAACATGCAACGAAAACATTATACAGGCACTTTTTTCGTAGAATTCCTTTGATGTAATCAATTTTTTTTCATTGCGTTTTTTTTCGAAGTTATAATACAAACTTGGTTTTTTTAAATGTGAACCATAAGCATTTGCATAGCAGATTGAACCGTCTTTTTTTTCACTTTTTAAAAATATATAACTTAATATATAAATTTCTTATTAAACTGTAAAAAAACATCAAAATTTTTATTTTCACACGAAAAATCGAATGGTTTGTCTAAATGATAATCTGTGAACATCAAATGATTAAAGATAAGAACAGATAACAAATTTTATAAATATTGTGCGAAGTGAAGTCCATTTTGGTCAATGCAAAGCTCACCACCTTTTTCTGACATTGTGAGGTGGGAGCTTTTGCATTGACCAAAATGGACTTCACTTCGCACAATATTTATAAAAAATTTGTTATCTGTTCTTATCTATTAATCGTTTGATGTTCACAGATTATCATATTTAGACAACCATTCGATTTTTCGTGTGAAATAAAATTTTGATGTTTTTTACAGTTTAATAAGAAATTTATATATTAAGTTATATATTTTTAAAAAGGGAAAAAAAGACGGTTCAATCTGCTATGCAAATGCTTATGGTTCACATTTAAAAAAACACAAGTTTGTATTATAACTTCGAAAAAAAACGCAATAAAAAAATTTGATTACATCAAAGAATTCTACGAAAAAAAGTGCCTGTATAATGTTTTCGTTTCATGTTCATAGCGCCAGTAATGAAGAAGTTATGAGAACTTTTCATTTCACGCCATTTTCCAATTTTCGCTAATTTCTCGAAAACGGTTGAACTTACAAGGTTACGGTTTTCACCAAATTAATCTCTCAAAAATCGAGCCCGAAAATGCCCATTCATTTCCTTCTAGCTCCAAGGGTTTCTGAGATCCCCTCACTAGACAACGAATTCGGACACCCGATACATATTTAAATAGACGATATTAAATACGAGGTCTGTTCGAAAAAAACGGGTGAATATTGAATTTTAAAGTTATCCCCCCTCAATAAATGGTTTTCCAATAAGAGGTATTATTTTGAATAGCCCGCTATTTCGGTAGATGTCACGTTGAAGCTTTCATTTTTTGACATTTGACCAGTAGAAATTACGCCATTAATAAAAATGGAGCGATACACGCTTCAAGAACGCATTGAAATTATTAAAATTCACTAAAAAAATGGTGAAAATTTGGCAGAGACGGTTCGTGAAACTCGAACATTTTTAGGTCTCCGTGAAGCACCTTGTCGGGCCACAATAAAGAAGTTGTGGAAAAATTCGAGCTGTTCGGACAAGTTAGTGATTGAAGAATAAAACCCTTACACGTCGCTCAAGAACAGCAGAGAATGATGCTGCTTGTACCGAAAGTATTGAAGAAAACCTAGGTTTATCCATTCCTCGTCTTTCTTTGGAATTAGACAATTCCACAAACGTCATTACAACCCGACATAGAGCAGCCACTTGCGATTTGGTTATGGAACATTTCATTAAAAGGATATGATCCTGTAAGCGTGGTCGTGGTATTAATTTGCCTGATGTTATTTTCACTATTACTACATAGCTTCTTCTTTATAATGAAATAAACATCCGATCTTTATATTGAAGATGGCATTTTTCTTTGAATATCAAAATAACACTTCTTATTGGAACTACTTTAATGCAGCTCAGTGTCGATTTTGGATTATAACTCGAGAACAAAAGATAGATAGAGCAATGCGGTTCACGGCAAAATGAATTTCTCGAAAAAAGACTACTGTCATGAGCTATCTCGTACGGTTAAAAAGTTTCAGTTCAAGGATCACAAATTCTGGTCACCCTGTACACAGCCCGTGAAAATCCAAAATTCTACTTTTCTATTGAACAGACCTCGTACAAACAATTAAATAATCCAATTCGTCCGTCATTCCTAACCCAACGAAGTTATTCCAACAACGAAGATAAATGCACATAATTAATTAATCGATATTAAAAATACATCTATTTAGCATTCCTGAGCGTTACGGACCTGTGATCTAGAAATGGAACACAATGAACTTCCATAACAAATAACGGTTAAACAAAAGTCTTGTTTAAAGGCAGCAACATGTTAAACAACGAATAAAAGTGCTGACAAATAACAGAATAGATTCTAATCAATCGAGTTTATTATTTATAATTCGAATTGCTTAGTTTGAATAACCGGAGGTTACATCAAGTTAGTGTGAGTCTCCTCTAAACGAATCAATTGTTTGTAGTCAGGAATTGTAATGTAACGACAGCCTTCGAATCGAGATCGTTATCTAAACTTAATTACCTGCGATCAAAGTATTTTATTGGATTTATTGGGGCTTATCGGGCGTTATACAGGGTGTCCTGATGGAAAGGGGTAATCTCTGATGTTTCTCATGATGTAATAATAAATAGCTGAACTTCGGAACATTGCTGAGTAAAAGAGAGAAATGGGAATGGAATACACCGACTATAACCCCAAAGAAAATACCGTAAAATGGTATACACATGGTTCCAAAACCTCTACAGGAGCTGGCGCTGGGATATACGGGCCAAGTACCAAGTGTGCACTGTCGCTAGGCTCCTGTATGAGCGTCTTTCAAGCGAAAATCTTAGCTATTGAAAGATGTCTAGATAAAGAAAGAACTATCAGAAGTGCGCGATATAGCCATGCACTCAGATAGTCAAGCTGCTATTAAAGCACTGAGCTCCTACGTCATCGACTCAAAAATGATCTGGGAGTGCCGAAACAAACTCAATGAGGTAGGCAAGAAAAATAAGGTCTTTTTAATCTGGGTTCCCGGCCATTCGGGAACTAAAGGAAACGAAGAGGCCAATACACTTGCCAAAGAGGGCGCACGAATGTCACTCATTGACCTAGAACCCTTCTGTGTTATAAGTAAATGTACCTATAGAAGGAGTTGCTGGAGAAAGCCGAGAGGATAAACTCTGGCGGACTCTCCAAGGGATGGATCATTCCACTGAGTTCCTTCGGAACTTTGAAACAGCAAGATCCAAAAGATATCTGGATCTTTGTGAGAACACAATTACCCTCCTCACTGGCTTTCTTACAGGACACTGCCGCCTTAGAATGCACCTGTTGAGGATGAGATTGTCGGACACTGACGAGTGTAGGTTTTGTGGGGAGAAGGAAGAAACCCCATTCACTTAGTCACGTAATGCTTTGCCATTGCGAGCCTAAGGAGAGAATGCCTTTGGCGAGAAACTTGTAAGAGTAAGGAACTAGCCTCGTTGAAGCTTTCACAGATACTGGATTTCATCAGATCTCTGGAACTTGAAGGCGAGCTGTGAAAGATGTGGCCAGAACAGCTCTGTGAGGGGGCATAATAGATCTTGAGGTCTCAGTGAACTGTAACCCTTTTTTAAAACTATCAAACTAAAGGGGCTTACATTCCCACTTAGTGCTACCTTTAGATCTATTGTGTGTGTATTAGTGACCATATTCTTGTAAATGCCTCTATTTATATCATGAGAAATATCAGGGGTGGCTCCTTTCATTGGAAAACACTGTATATGATTCATTAAATTCATGTAATATTGTTTCCATTAATCATCTAAACCACTTTTATATAATATCGACAACTCTGCCTAGTCATTTTACAGGAAAGTGACTCTAACCTCAAATTTTTATTGCACAGAGGAAAATGTATCACACCTTTGTAGTCACCTGACAAATTTTACCAATAGGAATCGACTTACTTCTAATTTTGATTTTAACCCCAAAAAATTCGAAATACATACCAAAATTAAAACTTATTTCTACTAAATTAAATTCCTCATTCCAGATAAGTCCTTCCAGGGAATTTTCGGTATGTCTTGGTGTCTAGGTGTTTGAATATTTGCAATCGAAATGATAAATGTAGTGGCACATACTTAGTTTTGCTGATTGCAATTTTTTTCTGTGGAAAAGTTTTTTGTAGGGTAGTGGATATAAATCTATTTCTTGGGGGTTTTCCTGAAAATTAAAGGAGTTATAGAACATGAGTTTCGATGAAAATGATTTTAAACCTTCATTTCAAATATTTACAAGCATCAAAAAATCATCACAATGTTTGAAATGTTGTTTCCTGTACCTACTGAATCATTAAATTAAAAAAGATATGAAAAGAAAAGTGAAGTAAAAACCAAACGAATTCAGTAGAAACAAGATGACGCATTCGCTGAATTAGTTGTTGTTCTCTTGAGAAATTAATACAGGGTGTCTCAATAAAATGAGTCATATAATATGATGAATACCGTAATTTAATTGAACACTTTCATCTGAGCAAATGGCGTATCATTTGACTCTTGTTCTATCTTCATTTTTCGGTGTTATAGGGCTCGTTTTCATTGGGACTCCCTGTATACCCCCATATATGAGTGTGTGATTTCATAATTTTCAGCATTATAATTCTTCCACTTTTGTTACATGCCTACTTAGTTGTAAAAGTCCTTCCAGGGAGTTTTCGGTACGTTATGTTGCAATCAAGGATTCACATTATTGAACTGCTCTTCTTTATTAGGTTGCTTTGTCATTCGTAGTTTTTATGTTTATTCGTTCGGTTTGAAGTTTACTGTATTTAGTATTTGAGTGTTTATTTCAACTTCAACCATATCCTCGTACTAATAATCTCATTTTAATTGTTAGGGTGGTTTAGAACAGCAGTTGCTTCAAGCCAATCCTATACTAGAAGCCTTCGGAAACGCCAAAACCATAAAAAACGATAATTCATCTAGATTTGTGAGTATAAACATATTTTGTAATAAGTAGAAAAAATATTACCGAGAACTTTTTTAGGGTAAATTCATTAGGATAAATTTCGATGCTTCCGGATATATAGCAGGAGCGAATATAGAGACTTACTTATTAGAGAAATCACGTGCCATACGTCAAGCTAAACATGAAAGGACATTCCACATATTCTACCACCAGCTTTTGGCTGGTGCGAACACTGCGCAAAAAAGTAAGTACCTACTGTTAGATTCGAACACAGGTTTAATAAAGGGTGTTTCTAATTTCTCGTTTTTTTCCAAAATAAACAAAATATTAGTATCGCATTCATTAAAAAAAATCAGTTCAGTTATAACATTAATGTACGAACAATAATATCAGTCATATGACCTCTTCTTGCAGCTCTATAGCCGTTCACTCTTTAGTTAAAATTTTCAATGAAATTTTGACATAATTGAGGATCTATCTCACTTATGACACGAATAATTTCATTCTTTAGTTCAGGAATCATTTGTGGATTTATCTTATAGACCAGGGGCCTATTTTGCACCAAATACTTGCACTTCACACTTTGCATTCTGACAAATTTCAAAAGTGAAAATTATTATATTGGCACAACATTTCTCCCAATATTTAATTTCTGCGGAGTGATTCTCACTTTACACTTGACTTTCACATTGCACTTTTCAATTATGAATACGTTTTGTGCACTTTTCACTTTTCAAATGAATATGTTGCACGAAACGCATTCATAATTGAAAAGTGCAATGTAAAGTCAAGTGCAAAGTGGAACACACTTCGCAGAAATTAAATCTTGGGAGAAATGTTGGGCAACATATTTAATTTTCACTTTGCAAAATTGTCAAAATGCAAAGTGCAGAGTGAAAGGTGCAAAGTATTTTGGAGCAATAGGCCTCTGGCTTCTCACATAACCCAAAGAAAATAGTCCAACGGTTTCGTATCACATGATTTTGGTGGCCACTTGGACTTGACTGTTTCTGGAGATTATTTGTCTAGGAAATTTGACAAATGAACGACGTTTTAAATGATCTGATGGCTTTAGTTCCTGTGTTCTGAACCTTTTATTAGCCTTCAGTGCTAAATCCTTGTGTAAAATACGCCATTTGTGGACCCAGTAAGTCCAAATTGTTGTGAACCTCGTCTTATGGACATTTCATTGTCTTCTGCGGCACTTTCACGAACCAAATCAATATTTTCTTGTGAACGAGCGCTACGACTGTTTTTTCACTTTCTTGATCTTCCACAGAAGGGGTTTCTTGAAATTTTGAAATTGGACCAAAGTGATTTCAGATGAACGATTATGTAAACCATAAAATTCACGAAATTTTCTAAAACACTTATCACAGTGATTTTCATAAGATAATTCAACAATTTGAAGAGGTTGTATCGTTGACGTTGCCATTGTTATAAATGTCATACATCACACTTCTCAAATGTCAAAATACCCAACGAATTCAATCCACCTATAGTCCGTTCAGGAAAGATTGGGGGCATAGTAGGCGTTTGTTTATTTATCTGAAGTTGGCGGTATTTGCTGTCATAACGTAAAATAAAGTCACGTTGCCGAATCCCGGCCTCGTCCGACGAGCTTGCAATATTGACAATATTGCGTATCAATCTGACAGGAAAATAAACAACATAACCTAAAATTTTAATAAACACAGTGGAATATGCGAAATTATATGGCCAACCGACGGCTCAAACTTTCGTGACCGGACTATATATTTTTTTTCAGTGCGCCATCTATAGTCCGTTCACGAAAGTTTGAGCTGTCGGTTGGCCATGACAATTTGGCATATTCCACTGTGTATATTAAATTTTAGGTTATGTTCTTTGTTTTTTTGTCAGATTGATACGCAATGTTATCAATATTACATAGAGTTCTCTGATAACTCAAAAGCTCGTCGGACGAGGCCGGGTACATTTGGCAACGTTGACTTGATTTTACGTTATGACAGCAAATACTGCCAACTTCAGACAAATAAACTACGCCTACTATGCTTTCAAACATTCGTGAACGGACTATTTTATTTTATTCATTCTTAAAAAAAGCGCAATTGTAAAACTCCCTTTAACATAAATTATTGTATTTCACTACAGGCTATTTATCTCAACATTTCTTTTTCTTTCCTCAGAGGAGTTCATCCTGGAGGACCCAAATCCTACCCCTTCATAAGGGACGACAACCACCTGGTACCAGGTGTAGACGATTCGGCAGAATTCGAAGCGACAGTGAACAGCATGAACATAATGGGCATGACCCAGGACGACTTCAGCGCCATATTTAAAATCGTCTCGGCTGTGATGCTCTTCGGCACCATGCAGTTCAAGCAGGACAGGAACTCGGACCAGGCAACCTTGCCCGACAACACAGTAGCCCAAAAATAGCCCATCTGCTGGGTCTTCCGGTCACCGACATGACCAAGGCTTCTTGAAACCCAGGATCAAGGTCGGAAGGGACTTTGTCACCAAGAGCCAGACTAAAGAACAGGTTGGTGTTAATTCATGAGGTTTTTTAAGGGCTGTACAGGGTGAGACAGAGGAACTTTTGATTTAGACATTCAAAATTGGACAAGAACTTATGCAAATATCGATTTGATTTTTTGATCATTAAATACAATATTTAATTCAAGTTTATTTATACTGTTTTAAACATGATATCTCCCAAATGGTGTTCATCTCAAAGTATTTCAATATACAGGTTCGGAAATTCACATCTGAAACATACGATATACAATGCATCAGAGAGAGAATTCTTCTGTCCAGTTGCACAGATGACTAGTCGAGACAAAGACGTGCTGTAACACACTGAATTCCGTTGTCTTATTGCAATATTCTAGTCTAGTCTCTCTCTCTTATCGTTGGGAGGAGCATAATTCATTTAGTATGGTAGGCAAGAGTAAATACTGAATCGAGTATTACGGGCAGCCTGACAAATTAAATAATTCTATACGTTTACTGCAGCAGGTTCCCTACCATACTGCGATAAGAGAGAGACGCCTTTCAACGTTTACGGTTTTGAGGTTAGGTTTCAAAATGAGCTAGAAGTCGCTTTGCCTATCTACTCATGTGATTTTTGTAGATCAATCACATCAATCGCAGGTGGCTGAATCAGGCTAATGTGCCGGAGTGCTGAAAACCCCAGAGAATCCCAGGTAGAGAAAACTCCTGAATCATGTCGACTAAATTGCTCTCAAAGTTTTCTGGGTTTTTCATAGTCGCCTGATTTACCCCCTATGTTTTTTATGGGTTCATCTGAAATCACATGTTTGGAACGATCGTCCCAGGACTTTAGCGTACTTGAAGAAATGCTGAAGAATGTTGTTCGACATTCCAAAATCGATTAACGCCGTGTATTGACAATAATGGACACCACTTACCAGATATCATCTTTTATCTCTCTGAACCTCAGAGTGAGAAATAAACATAGAGATGCCCCTACGCCTAAATAGTACTGCATTGTAATCAACCAAGCATTAGAGTGAGATGGAAAGCATTTCACTACCGCCACTGCACTGGGGTGAAGTAAATAACTGGTTGAATGCATTTCTTTCTCCAATTCCTGAATATAATTCAACATTTTGTAATTTTGCCTTAAGTATAATTACCGGAATAGCCTTAAGCAACAATAAACTGCGCCGCCGAATCAATAGAATAATACATTTATGAACGTCAAATTGAAAATGAAAATGTAAACACCATCGCATCCAGAAACTAAAGACTAACAGACGAAGTGCCAACTGACAGAATTGTCTGTAATAGACGTAAGCCGTTAGTATCAAAGTAGGGGAGCGGTAAACCAATTCTCCCAATACGGAATAAACAAACGGCACGAGTTCGCAACGCCAGAATGTTGTCCCATTATAAACATATTGTACTTGGCTGCATAACAAATGCGTGAAGGCAACTCTAGGTCTACTTTTTTACACTGAGCTCTAAATATAAACTTTAAATGATGTTCTAGATGATGAAATAAAATTTAATCAAAATTCACATAAGTCTTAGTTTAATTAAATTTATTAAATTCTAAATCAACAGGTTTCTCTGTCCCACTCTGTAGATTGTAAAACAGCTCTGATGTTATAATTCGTCTCCAGGTCGAGTTCGCTGTAGAAGCCATATCCAAAGCGTGCTATGAACGAATGTTCAGATGGCTGGTAACCAGAATAAATCGTTCATTAGGCAGAACAAAACGCCAAGGTGCTAGTTTCATCGGAATCCTCGATATCGCAGGTTTCGAGATATTCGAACTGAACTCCTTCGAACAGTTGTGCATCAATTACACCAACGAGAAGCTTCAACAGCTTTTCAACCACACCACTGTTCATCTTGGAGCAAGAGGAGTACCAGAGAGAAGGCATCGAGTGGAAATTCATAGATTTTGGTTTGGACTTGCAACCAACGATAGATCTCATCGACAAACCTATGGGAATCATGGCCCTTCTAGACGAAGAATGTCTTTTCCCTAAAGCGACAGATAAAACCTTTGTAGATAAACTAGTGAACGCTCACTCCGGTCATCCCAAATTTCGTAAGAGTGACTTTAGAGGCATTGCAGACTTCTCTATCATCCACTATGCGGGCAAAGTGGACTACTGCGCAAACCAATGGTTGATGAAGAACATGGACCCTCAAAATGAGAATGTAGTCTCTTATTCCAATCCTCGCAGGATCCTTTTGTTGTACACATTTGGAAGGACGCTGAAAATATCGGAAGAGCCAAGGGTATGTTCCGTACCGTCTCGTATTTGTACAAGGAACAGTTGGCCAATCTGATGATCACCTGAGGAATACCAACCCTAACTTCGTCAGATGTATCATCCCGAACCACGAAAAACGGTCAGGAAAAATCGACGCACCTCTGGTACTTGATCAGTTGAGGTGTAATGGTGTACTTGAGGGTATAAGAATCTGCAGGCAAGGTTTTCCCAATCGTATACCATTCCAAGAGTTCCGTCAACGCTACGAGCTCCTTACGCCAAATGTGATCAACAAAGGTTTTATGGATGGCAAGAAAGCCTGCGAAACCATGATAAAATGCTTGGGACCTTGACCAAAACTGTACAGAATTGGACAGTCTAAGATCTTTTCAGAGCTGGTGTGCTCGCCCATTTAGAAGAAGAGCGAGATTACAAGATTACGGATTTGATCGTGAACTTCCAAGCGTTCTGCCGAGGTTTCTTATCTAGAAAAATTATCAAAAGAGAGTTCAACAGCTTAATGCTATCAGAATCATCCAAAGAAACTGCTCTGCTTATCTTAAACTCAGGAACTGGGCAATGGTGGAGATTATTACCAAAGTCAAACCCTTATTGGAAGTAACCAAACAAGAAGAAAAACTAATGCAAAAAGAGGATGAGCTCAAACAAGTTAAAGATAAACTTGAGAACCAAGTTAGAGCATCTGCTGAATACGAGAAGAAGTATCAACAAGCCCTTGAAGAGAAAACTGTGCTTCAAGAACAGTTACAAGCTGAAGTTGAGTTGTGTGCTGAAGCTGAAGAAATGCGAGCTAGAATGACTGCTCGCAAACAAGAATTAGAAGAAATTCTTCACGATTTGGAATCCCGAGTTGAGAAGAAGAAGAAAGGGCAAACACTTTGAATGCCGACAAAAAGAGATTGTTAGGAACTATCCAAGACTTAGAAGAACAGTTAGAAGAAGAGGAAGCTGCAAGACAGAAACTCCAATTAGAAAAAGTGCAGTGTGATGCCAAAATCAAAAAACTTGAGGAAGACTTGGCTCTTAGTGACGACACCAACCAAAAATTGCTCAAAGAAAAGAAGATTCTAGAAGAACGTTCAAATGATCTGAGTCAAACTCTTGCTGAAGAGGAGGAAAAAGCCAAGCACCTCTCAAAACTGAAGACTAAACATGAAGCAACCATCGCAGAATTAGAAGAAAGATTGCTGAAAGATCACCAGCAAAGACAAGAATCAGATAGGACAAAAGAAAGGTAGAAACTGAAGTGAATGACTTGAAGGAACAATGATGGAAAGAAGAACCCAAATGGAAGAATTACAACTTCAACTTGGCAAGAGAGAAGAAGAATTGGCCCAAGCTATGGTGCGAGTAGATGAAGAAGGAGCATCGAAGGCTCAGGCTCAAAAAGCGCTCAGAGAATTAGAAAGTCAACTTGCCGAACTTCAAGAAGACTTGGAGGTCGAAAAAGGCCGCTAGAAGCAAGGCTGAGAAACAAAAGAGAGATCTTAACGAAGAATTAGAGGCTCTGAAAAATGAACTATTAGATTCCATGGATTCCTGCTGCACAACAAGAATTGAGGTCCAAGAGAGAACAAGAACTGGCGACTTTGAAGAAGACCATCGAGGAGGAGACTCAATCTCACGAGGTTGCATTGGCTGATATGAGGCATAAACATACTCAAGAGCTGAGTTCAATCACTGAACAATTGGAAAATCTCAAGAAGAGCAAGAATAACCTGGAGAAAACCAAACAGTCTCTGGAAGCAGAAAATGCTGATCTAGCTACTGAGTTAAGAAACGTCAGCACTAACAGACAGGAAACTGAACGTCGTAGGAAGCAAGCAGAAAGCCAGTTGACAGAAGTTCAAGCCAAGCCAAGCTCGCTGAAGTAGAAGAGTTAAGACTGAACTCCAAGAAAAGACTGTTAAGCTTCAGCAAGAAGTAGACAGCATTGCTCAGCAATTAGAGCAAGCAGAACTGAAAGCCTCCGCTGCACAAAAGAACCAGAGCAATGCTGAAGCACAATTATCTGAAGTCCAGACAGCTTTAGAAGAAGAAACCAAGCAGAAACTCGCACTTAGTTCCAAATTGAGACAGATAGATCTGAGAAAGAAACTTTGCAAGAGCATCTCGAAGAAGAAGAGGAACTTAAGAAGAACCTGGAGAAACAGGTAAGATCCAAGTTGATTAGAATATCTTTTTTCTCTAACTTACTATTCTTCTAGCTTGCAACCCTTAACATTCAACTCCAAGAAGCCAAGAAGAAGGCGGAAGATGAAGCAGAACAGGCTGCCATTCTGGAAGAGAGCAAGAAGAAACTTGCCAAAGATTTGGACGCTCTTCAGAGACAGGTCGATGAGCTTCTCGCTACCAACGACAAATTGGAAAGAAGCAAGAAGAAGATAGCAGCAGAGTTAGAAGATGCCAATATTGAATTGGAGGTACAAAGACAAAAAGTTATCGAATTAGAGAAGAAGCAGAAGAACTTCGACAAGATTCTGGCTGAAGAGAAGCAAGTTAGTGAACAGTTGGCTGAGCAAAGGGATGTAGCGGAAAGGGAGCTAGAGAGAAAGAAACAAGGGTCCTATCTTTGAGCAGAGAGTTGGATGAATCTAGTGAAAAGGTAAACACGAATTTAATTGTGATTATTTTCGATTTTGACAAAACAATGTTTTTTATAGATCGAAGAGCTGGAAAGAGTGAAAAGACAACTTCAAGCCGAGCTAGATGAACTCGTAAACAACCAAGGTGCTGCCGATAAGAATGTTCATGAACTTGAAAAAGCCAAGAGGTCTCTAGAAAGTCAGTTGGTGGAATTAAGAGCACAAAATGAAGAATTGGAAGATGAATTACAACTGACTGAAGATGCCAAGCTCCGTTTAGAAGTAAACATGCAAGTAAGTGTTATAAAATGGTTATTTTTGTTTATTCATTCAATGAACTGTATTAATCAATGTTTTTTTGATTATCAGGCATTGAGAGCACAATTTGAAAGAGACGTACAAGCGAAGGAAGAACAAGCAGAGGAAAAGAGAAGGGGTATTGTTAAACAGTTGAGGGAAATGGAAGCAGAGTTAGATGAGGAAAGAAAACAGAGGACGCCGCTGTCACTGCCAGAAGAAATTAGAAGGTTAGTTGGAATGAAACAATACAAATCAAGTCTTGGCTTGCTGCAATGTACATTTTTCGGACGAGTCACGATTCGGTTTACAAAGTGATAGTCGACGCATACATGTTATGTGCCATCTCTGTAAAGATATTTATCATGTGCTCTGTTTTTCAGGTGACCTGAAAGAGATGGAAGGCAGATTGAACTACAATACAAGGTAAAGGAGGACGCTCTGAAACAGTTGAAAAAATCGCAACAACAATGCAAAGAAGCGTTTTACGGGAAGCAGAAGAAGCTAGAGCTGGCAGAGAAGAATTAGCAGCAAGTTGCAAAGAAGCAGAAAAAGTCAAAAAAAACCTTGGAAGCTGATGTTCTTCAGCTCACTGAGGACTCTCAAGTTCCGAAAGGGCAAGAAGAGCTGCTGAAGCTGAAAGAGATGAACTTCTGGAGGAAATCAATAGTAGCAATAACAAAGGTAACTTGATCTTCTTTATCAACTCCAGCATGATTTCAATATTCTGTATTTTCAGGAACGCTTCTAATCGACGAAAAACGCAGACTTGAAGCGCGCATCGCAACATTAGAAGAAGAACTTGAAGAAGAACAGAGCAACAACGAAATCTTCCAGGATAGAGCGAGAAAGGCTCAACTCAACATTGAACAGCTTACCACGGAACTGGCCAATGAGAGATCGACTGCTCAGAAGAACGAAATCTGGTAGATTGTTGCTTGAACGACAAAACAAAGAACTTAAAGCCAAACTCACCGAGCTAGAAACCGCCCAGGTACCAAGACGAAGGCCACCATTACCGCCTTGGAAAGCAAGTTGGCAAACCTGGAAGAGCAATTGGAGGTTAGAAACTAGATATTTCTTCGCTTCGATCAATATTCATACTTTTTTCGCAGGTTGAAGCTAAGGAAAGACTAACCCAACAGAAGACCAATCGAAAGCTCGACAAGAAACTGAAAGAGCTTCTCATGCAGTTGGAGGATGAGCGCAGGCACGTGGATCAGTATAAGGAGCAAGTGGAGAAAGCCAAGTCGCGTATGAACGCTTTCAAGAGACAGCTAGACGAAGCTGAGGAAGAGAAGAGATAAGCAGAGAGAAGGCCCAGAAGAGGAAATTCCAGAGAGAATGCGAAGATATGGCTGAGAGTCACGAGTTGATGTCAAGAGAAATCAGTAATCTGAAGAGCAAACTGAGGTAGGTTGAAATGATAAAGTAAACGGTAAATGGGATATTAAAATGGGCTGAAGTTTATTCCAAAGTGGTAGAAGGTTTTTCAGTTACAGGGAATAACTCATATATACAATGTATGTATTACTTTCAAAATTTCGACGATTCTATTCTCTTCTTCAGGCTGAAAATATTATTTGAACTGTTACCACACAAGGCCAAACAGTGGGTAAAGATGAAATAATCAAAAACATAAAATAATCTTAAAACTTTTAAAAACAAGTAAAGAGTTATATCACAAAATCATTAAAGAATAAATAAAAAACAAACTGATAAACTTATGAAAAGAATTTTTATTTCTGTTAAAAGCTTCATCGTTTTCAATGTATTTAGATTAATATCTAGATGGGGTTATCGTCTATTACATTTTGAATTTATTGTTTTGCAGCATCAAATAATACAACTCCGTTACTACACTAAAGATCGGTAGGTTTAGATTTCGAAAATGGCAGATGCATTTTTTTTAAATGCTTTCTTTAACCGATTTGAGTTTTTTTTTGTGTGGAGAGTGATTTAACTCGAGTTACTAATGATTTAAATGAGAGAATGGAAATAAACGCTTTCTGGAAAAGGTTGTAAATATGATACTGTAAAAATTTGAAAGAGAAGATTTTTCACTGAGTTTAAGAATATAATCAGAATAAATATTACAAAACATTTTGTGAAATCAAAGGTATTTTATTGAGAAACTACGAATTATTGAATAATTTTTTATTGTGTTCAATTAATCTGATGAAGCGACGAAAATTGTTTCGAAAAAATGAATTTATCAACAATTAATATTTATTTTTCATTGGGTAATTGGTTATAAAAATGAGGTTAGGTCAATCAACTTTCTGAAATATTATGACGTAAAGTTTATGACGAATGCAAAAAAAAACACTAAATGATTTTATCGATGTTAAATTTAGATTGATGTAGAAACGCATTCTGAGTTTATATTGCGTGTTTAAAAACAACTTCTTGATATTTTGGGAGGTAATTCTTAACCTCAAAATAGGATTGAAGGTTCATATAAACATGGGTCTCAAAATGAGTGAAGAGATTATCGGTTTTCAAAATACAGTGAAACTTCCCTTTAACGAAAGTGCTAAATACGCTAAAAAAATTCGTTAAGAAGAAATTTCGTTATACAGAAAATTTGTTTCAATGATAAATTTAAGTTTATCATTCAAACTTAAACACTTTCAGACATTTTCGCACAACTTTCACACTAGCGTACTGGTTAGATTGCAACCAAACAGCCAGGGGTGTATTTAAAACTGTTTCAGAACGATCTCTCTGCCCGCCGTAATGATTTAGTTTAGGGTCGGGATTCATTACGTACTTCCGGAAAAATTTCGGAAAAAAGCCCACACTTATACCTTCTTAGCAATACCCATTCAAAGAGTGATGTTCTTTTAATATTTCGTTATAGAAAGAATTTACTTCCCCTTCAGAGGGCGTTTTTAACATGGAATTTGGATTCAAGGTGCAATGTCTTGTACGAAATTCGTTATACAGACGCTCGTTATAGGGAAGTTCCACTGTATTAATTATTAGCGCTACCAAATACGAAAAGTTACAGGATATATTAGATTTATTTTAACGAAAGAAACTGAATTTTTTAACACCCGGTATTTTATAAATACATAAAAGCTTTCTGTGTGCTTTATGGTTTGTTTTCCTTGCAATGATATAAAATGAAATTCAAAATATAATTACAAACATTTATCGTAAAAACAACAACAATTTTTCCAGTAGGGGCCTCAAACCTAACGTTTTTATGGTTTTTTGTCTGACAAAATTTTTATTCTTGTGTTTGAGAACCACATTGCAATGAAATCGAGCCTTTAAAACTGTGTGCGAGAACTAACAGAGGGCTGTTACTAACCTCGACTGAATTGGCTCTCATTTTCTCTTGCATAGAAGGACTACGGGCACAATGAGCATTTCCTCATCTCGTTTGGGTCATCCAAAAGAAGCACAGTGTCTTCTAGCGGAAACGCATCAGGAGACGACTCTACAACTCAAGACGAAACAATGGACGGGTGAAGACGGTCTAAACTAAGTGGGGAAAAAACTGGAGATCTCGACAAGGTTTTCGAACACTTTCCGAACACCGAAACCTCAAATTAAAGCCTTACGTACTAGTAGAAGGTTGTAGATATCCTTTATTTCAATTGATTCTTATTCTGTAGATCAGAATATTATTCCTAATTGATGTTGAAATCCTTGTTTTGATCTCTGAAAATATTTTGTAAATATTCCTTAGTACTTAGGCGGCTCCGTAATTGTGCAAAAGATGTATTCTTATCTTATTCAACAAGAGTAATCAGCAATATCGATGCGATCAACACCCTTGAATGCTTAATATCTTTTGCTGCCACCTATGCTTCTTGCAGAATAAATTAGTGATATAATTTGGATATATAATTATTGTTTTTTTTTATCTTCTGATCTGGTGGCCTTCAGTTCCTTGTATTGTTTTGAACGGAAAAACTGATTGGAAGAGTTGTATCCTGTTTTTTTTTATGAAAATCTGACGTCTGTTTGGATATTTGGCTATTTAGAGCTAGCTGACATTTTCGAACACTCCCTTCGTATTTTATTTATATTATAACGTATTATTTTCCTTAAAAGAATTGGTTCATATTATGAATATTATTATTATAATTTATTTAGGTAAATATGCATTAGCGAGCTTGACTTTATTGGGCTCTGTACTTTTTACCAGTCTTGCATTGCCTATGTGGGTGTTGATTCCAGAATAATGAAAACTTTTTAAGAATTCTTAGTAAAAATATAATATTAATACCATGCCTAATTTTGATACTATTAACTGTAGATTATATATTTTGTAAAAATAATTGCATTTTGATAAAAGATTTTTGTATAAACTATTACTGGATTTTGTAAATATCTGATTATTTTTGGTTCAGGGTTCAGTTTACTATACTTTAACCAGTTGAATGAATAATTGGTAACAACTATATACTTTATCAGTTCTTGTATGGAACGCTTCCTTCATTCTGATATATAATTTATTTTTCATCTGTATCGGATTATAAGATTTACCTAAAGAAACTGTTTAACTTCCGATAGTGTCATTTTTTCTATTTCTATATATTCTAACTTGGTTTTCAATAAAATTGTGGAATTTTTGCACAAATCATTTTCTCCTTGGTAAAATCTCCTAAGACAAGAAACTTGCCCCAGTCTCCTTAGGTGTTTCTGAGACAGCAGTGATCGGTGAGAGAAACCCTGTGGGAAGGAGCAACCTTGAATCCGAAGAAAGTTCGGGATCTTCGCGTATGAAGTTTGAAGTTCCGAGAAATTTTTTGGGGTTTTCTAGGCCCGAAAGTTTCTGCCAGAGCACCTTTCTGTCTCCCTACTCCCTTTTTGTAGATGTTTTTCCCTATTTCCATAGTTCCGGTCCTATAAAAAGAGTTCATGACCTCTTCCTGACTGGAACGTCAGTCTCCTTGATTCCTGAGTGTACTAGAACAGTATAGCCTAGCTGTTTACACATTTGACATATTTTTTTAACTTTTTAAGTGTGTTGGGTGTTTTTTGAGTGGGGTCTTTTTTTGACAGTTATAATGTGTGAATAAAGCTGAAATAGGAAACAAGATTCGTTGCATACTTGAAGGTAATTAAATGTTCCATTTCCTATTACATTATTGTACGAGGGCAGTTCAAATATAAAACGAGACTTTTCATTTTTCAGGCACAATAGTGGGGGAGAAAATTCCTGATTTTGTTGTGTCGGGTAGGTTTGTCAGGAGTAAGGGAAGCACGTCGGATTGCCTCATCGACCCTCTGTGTGACCACTGTGACGATGTTTGAGCAAGAGGTTCCTCTGTCAATTGCGCAACGTATTGTTCTCTCCCCTCCTTACTCGCTTGTTTAGACTCTGGGGTGTAGTGGTGTACCCATGTTTCATCACAGGTGATAATGTGAGCGAGAAATTGGTCTTCTTGTTCCTGAGATCGTGTAAGGAGACGCCACACACCAAAACGATGCACTTTCTGGTCAGCTGTGAGAGGCGAGGAACCACCTGGCGCAACCCTTACGGTACCCTTGCTCCTCTGAGTATGGAGTAGGTGCTCCCCATAACTTATCCCGACCTAATTCACAATTTCAGAAGTGGTACGACGTTTGTCGTCTTCAATAAGCTGTCGAACACTACTGATGTTGTTCGCTGCGGTCATGGCTCTCATTTTCAACACAATTACGACCCTCCACGAAGAGTTTATGCCAAGCAAACACTTTGGCTCGCTACAGTGTCGCTTCTCCGAACATCGGCATTCAATCTCCTCAGGATTTTGGCCAGTTTTACGCCTTCTACGGCGAGAAACTTGATTACAACACGTTGCGCAATTGACGGAGGAACTTTTGATCAAACATCGTCACAGTGGACACCGAGAAGGTCGATGAGGCAATCCGACATGCTTCCCTTACTCCTGACAAACCTACCCAACAACAAAAAAAATCAGGAATGTTCTCCCCCCACTATTGTGCCTGAAAATCGAAGTATCGTTATATTTGAACTGCCCTCGTATATTTGACTTATCTACCAATTAAGTTTAATTGCGCGCTTGTTCCTAGGAGAACTGCGTGCTATCAATTTTCCCACATATCTGTAATTTTGGACCGGGTGTCTTCACTTCTCATCAGGTTTTCTTTTAACTTTTTATTAATTATTTTCAAAATTAGGTATATTATTATCCATAAAATGAAAAAATATTGGGTTCTTAAAGATTTTATTGGTTTTGTTTTGGTTGCTTCATTAGTGATGCCTTAGATGTCAGCTTATCAGAAATACATATCTCATTCTAAAACTATACTTCATTAAAATGCCTGTAACCAACTCTAAAAAATGAGCACCACACACGATTTTTATCTCCATCACAATGTCAGGAAACTAGTCTATCAATTAAAAAATTATAAATATCATCCACTGTGTTCTTGCTTTTTACATTCGAAATTTCAGTGTGAAATTATACATCTGCTAATGAAAATAAATTAACTAAATATTCTATACCAATGAAGACATAGTCAATAAAAAAAAACAACACAATCTGTTTCGTGAGACAAACATTGCATAACATATATTATTTGTCCCAATATAAACAGACTGCAAGAAGTTACTCACCTAATTTTTTTTCAACGATTCGTTTGAAAATTGAAATCATATATTACAAATCCTTCAACCTTTCCTTTATACAAGTTTAATAATGAATAGATTCTTAATTACACTGAAAATTTATTTTACAGTTTTATCAAACAATAATATAACAATACTTAAAAACAAAGCTTATATTATTAGAGAATACATGTGTTAGTGAGCAAAATAAAAAAATATGTGTACGATTCAGCAGAAGAATGAAATCGTCTGATTGCTAATAAAATATTGACTCGAAATCGTACATATATTAAATAAAATTCAATCTCGATAAAAAGTAGGAAATAAATTTTTGCCTGATTTCCCATCACAGAGTATTTATCAACCTTTTAGTGAATAACGAAGTAAAAATAGTGAATATCATAGCAAATGATCGATAAACTTCTACGTTACATGGTGTAATGGAAAACGTACCACATAACATAATATTTGCTGCTGATCTTTTCAATAAGATTTTCCGTCGGTTTATATTGCAGAAAGCGAGATTTAAGCAAAAATAAGACACCATCAAACAGATTGAAGAGGAATACATGGTACAACCTCAAAAATAAGTTTAACTGGAGAAATGTTGGATAGTTTGGTACATATGGAATTGGTGTACATAAAAGGGTTGTTAAGAAAGTTCGCAACTATGATGTGCTTTCCATGTAACAATTGATGAAAATTCGCCATATTCCAGAAAGTTCTAGGTCATCCAAAACATTAGGGCCCCGTTTCGCTACTTGCTGTTAAATTTGAAATTGGTATATCTGTAATTTATTAATTTGAATCGAAACAGGGCCTTATGAGTTCAATATAAAGTTTAGAACCGCAAGATTCAAGTTGCTGAAGTATCAAGGAATTTTCGATTTTACTTTCCGCATTTTTAAACTCATCAAAAATCAAGAGTTTTTGTGGAAAAAAACACGAACATTTCGCAGAAATAGGCAAAACCAAAACATGTTTCACATTAAAAAAATGAATTCATACAATCAAGGCATTTCAACACTGGCAAAACAAATCATTTATAGGAAATTCATCCAATGAAATAGAATTTATATATATCAAACAAAATATATGTTGCACATTGCCAGCAACTGAACAGTAAACATTTTCATTTGACAGAAAAAAATTGCTAAATGCCACTTATGAAATCTCTGCTTAAAATCATGCTCATTCAGATCGAAATTTCTTAAATTTTTCGTCAGATGGCGCTTTTAAGTTGCAGTATTCCCTTTCCAAATTGTTTATTTTTGCTATATGGCGTTAAATTATGAATTAGAACGCTATTTGTGTCATCAGTGTATATTTCAGACGTTTCAGTAAGAGAGAAAATTTATTTTCCAAGTTAAACGGTATTTTTATGTAGAATGTTTCCATGGAAAAAAAATAAAATACGCTGAAACGCTGAAAATATTGTACAAATGACCCGGTTCATAATTTGACGCTATTTACTGCAAGTTTGACTTCATTAACAACCCAAGCAGTGAAAGCTCCTTCATTTTTTATTCCGAAATGTTCGAATCCAAGCCGATCTTGGGTGAATTGTGAACTGAAAAAAAATTCAGGTAGATATTTATTTACACAAGTATACAACAGCAATTTCTCCCTAGCTTTTATTTTATTTATAATATATATGCACGGCTCGATAAATTGTTTGTTGCAATTGCCAGCTGTCTCCAGAGATTACATGAAGCAAAATTCTACACTTCAAAAAACACAGCCATCCTACTCGGAGATGAATACATCAATATTTCAATAATTCCAAAAAAAAATACATAAAAAAAGAACAATCAATTTCGTGTCATTACTGATTAAAAAACATAAAAAATTAAATTAAAAATTATCAACTATCACAAACTTATAATTCTGAAAAAATCATCATCACGGGTTACAAACAGAATAGGAGAATGTTTCCCGCTAACCCTCCAAACTTAGTTTCTTTGATGCATCGAACAGCCGAAATACCAAATTCACTCAACGGCCGACAGCACAATTAAAAGGAAAAAATAGATAAAGCCCGGTAAAATCGGTTTTCGCCATGTAAATGTCGCGTCGAGTATTCAGCAATCCTCAGTCACAGGGCACATACAGCTGGCCTAACAGCTTCAATCTTTGAGGTCTTACGATTATGAAATAGAGAGGAAGGGAAGTTAATTCACAGTAGACGCTCTTATAGTGTTGTCTTGTGATGAAGCGTAAATCTCTAAGTAAACGAAGAAAATAAAGAACACCTGGAGAAAATACTCTTTTTCAAACTGTTATATTTTTTTCAGCGAGGAGTTTTCAGTCTCTCAGTTGTATATTTTAATGGCCTTTTCCAGGTAATTGTACCGAGACCGTTTTGGGGCCTTATTTACATGGTCCATGCTAGCCAGGGTCGTGTTGAATTTCCAGCTGAAAATTAGAAAAAAAATGTGAAAATTCTACAAATGCCACATTTCAAAATTCTTACTTTGATTGGGTAGAAGCCTGAAATCTGCAAAGTTAACTGTATATTCTTCTTCATTGATGTACTGCGATTTCCCATGGATACAATTGCGAATTTGAATTTTCCCATTCTTTTTCAGGGACACATAATTTCTTTTGAATACGTTCTGAAACAAAAAATTACTTACATTGCAGTACCTGTTACGCTTACAATGTTATTGTATCACTCAGTAAAAAGGTTAGGCTATAGGACTTCAAAACTATCGCGAGTTCCATAGAAGAAGCTCAGACTTTTATGTAATACTAGCGGACCCAACAGACGTTGTTCTGCGTACACAAAAATTCATTCAATTCGATCCAGCCTTTAGTGATTAGATGAATAACCTAGATAACGACTACAGCGCCATCTGTTGATCTGATTTGTGATCATAAACATACGGGCATCAGGCAATTCAAAATACATTCATACATCATAGGGTTAAAATTTGTACAATATGGCATAAGTAAAGAAATTGTTGTATAATATGTTAATTCATACGTTATTTCTGATTAAAATCTTAAATTTTCGATTCACTGATGTAACTTCACTTTTTCTCCAAATGTCAAAATCATTATTAACCTATAAATATGTATTCTATGACTGCTTGATTGGTCCTAAGAAAAGGAAAAGCCTTTTATTTTTATATGAAACAATTTTTTGGAAATATTTTGTTGTATAAACCTTGCCCTAGCAATTATGAAGACAACAAAAAAGAATTATCCAATTTGTGCTGCAGTTGTTTGGAAGATATGGCATTTTGACGGTAACCATAGATCCTGTTTTATCAATATAGATGTGGCAACTTGCATACTTATTTAACAGGAAAAGGACTCTTAACAAATTCATAACGTGCGTTCAAAAAAATTCGGGCCAAGTAAGTGTGGATTCTTTTTCCCCTCATAGACTCATAGGAGAATAGAATCCACAGTACTTGACCACGAATTTCTTTGAACGCACGTTATTAGTTTCTGGTATGAATTACACCCTTTTCAATGATTCACTACCTTTGACTTGGAAAAGCTTCGCCCTGCTTATTTTTGATCAGGAAAGGGCGTACCAAAGGTCGAGAAAACTTCTTTATGGAAATGGGCGCAAGAAATAAGCATCTCGTCTTCTTGCAAGTTGAGCTCCTCCCGTGGAATCTCTTCTATTCTCCAAATTTTAGCTGCTACTATAGCCAGACTTTCTAGGGGCGTGTCTTCTTTAGGACCCATCGACACCTTGTTGCAGTTGACCTCTGTAAGCCTGAAGAAGGACACTCAAATAAGGTGGTGGAAAATGAGCTGAATTTCAAGTTTTTTCTGCTTTGTCAATAATACAATTACAGTGGAACTTCTCTATAACAAAGGCGCTAAATCCGCAAATTTTTTTTGCCCATGGGAAAAAAGTAAGTAACTTTTTCCCGTATACATAGCACTCACTCTTTTGACAGGGAAAAAAAAGTAATTCGTAAAAAATCATATGTTGTGACCTGTCAAGAGATATAAATGTCACATTTCTTTCCTGTCACAGAAAAAAAAAAATTCGTTATAAAGAAATTTCGTTGTACAGAAAATTTGTTTCTATAGTCGTCAATGTGTCGCGGTCGACTTCACTGAAAAATTTAAGAATATCATTCAAACTTAAGCAATTGCCTTTAGACATTTTCGCACACAACTTTTCACACCACCGTAATGGTTAGATTGAAACCAAACAGCCAGGGGTGTATTTAAAACTGTTTCAAAAGGATCTCTCGGCCGCCGTTATGATTTAGTTTAAGGTCAGGATTATTACATACGTCTGGTAAATTTTCGGGAAAAAAACCAACCCTTATACCTTCTTACCAATACCTATTCAAAGAGTGATGTTCTTTGAATATTTCGTTAAAGAGATAATTTACTTCGTTTTATAGGGTGTGTTTTTAACATGGAATTCGATTCAAGGTGCAATGTCTTGTACGAAATTCGTTATAGGGAAGTTCCACTGTACTTCCAAAAAAGGTACTGTAAGAGCTGCCAAACTGCTTAAACACACAAAATCACTTTCCTTTGTTTTAAGCAATAAATCCATTTTCACTGTGTTTGAAGTTAGTTATGTGATTAATCCCAGACCGTGAGACAAATTATATTGAAAATGCAATCACATCCTCACCTCAGTTTCCAGTGCTACCTCGCTGAATTCTATTTGTTTCTTTGCTTCCTCTAAAAGATCGGACACGTTGCCATTTTATTGGGATAAAGAATCAATTCCTTTTTTCCTTAATCTTAGGACCCAGATATACACATTTAAATTGTTTCTTATCTCTAGTTCACTTATTCTTATGTTCAATTGCTGTAGAATATTTTTTTCGGACTTTAGGTTTAGCGAAAAAATAGCAAGTCTTTCAGAGTGCCTTCAAAGGTGCATCTTAGGGGATTACGGGAATGTCCTTGTAGCTGCAAGATGTCAAGTTGATCGAAAAATCGTCAAAATGTAGGTATGCATCTTACCTTTGACATTGAAAAAACTGGAGTAAGTAGGGGTCTGTACCTACCCTTTGGGCTAACGCCCTGGCTAATGGTCGTAAGTCATTCTTGGTGACAACTCCATCGTGAAGCCCTGATCGTAGGAATACAATTATCTATAAAAGTCACTTCCACCCTGAAAAACCAAAGTTAACAGTGAGTATGTTGATCAATATAATCGTGCAGAATAATTTAGCGAATTTTGGAAAATTGGAATGTGTAGTGGTGATACGTTAACCTTAAAATTCAACGTTAATTTGACATAAATGACAGGTGAAGGTGCGAATAAGGTTAGGCGCAAGATCAAAATGGAGGATTGACAGCAATATCTATAGTTCAATGTCAATGAAAGAAAGATTGATCATTCTACAAAAAAGGTTAAGAAATGTTAGAAAGATTATTGTACTGATTGAATAACTCTAGAGGAAAAGCATATACTTATAAATTTCTATAACGCTAACATGGATCCATTTCTCTATTACAAATTGAAGCAGCGATCACGTGGTACAATGGCCCTATGAATTCATTGCGCAGACGCCAAAACATAACCTCGAATAGTTTAAATTATGACTTGTCAAATGAAAATTAATATAATATAATAAACAATCTTTATTCCTGACCCCAAAACAGTACAACTACTGGCACCAGGGCCTAGTTCATAGCTAAATTTAGCTTACAACAAAGTAAAATACAAAAACAAAAAAAAACATAAAAAAATCATAATCTCAATTTTTCACGTCTTGTCAAATTTCGCATTTGAACATGCGCAGATGATTGAAGGGGCCATCAGAAATGGCAACTTATTGCTTCAACTTTCTTTTCAGGTTAGCAGTATAGAGTTTTATAGGTATATGAGGAAAACTATAGCGTATAGAGAAGTAACATACGAATGACAACTGCTTAAAAAACACCGAAAATCATCCCTTTTTCATCTTATAAATCAATTCATTCGAACCTTAAAACTAGAAGAATAAGAATATCCTGAAAATATCAATGTCACAAATACCTGTGAAGATTTCAATATATTCTTTATTCTTTGTTTTCACCAATGTTGTCAAACAAAGAAATTTAGGTTAGAATTTGGTAAAATGAACTCTTGCAGTGAGTTTAATGCCAATGGTGAAAACATAAGAATAAAAATTTATTGAAATCCTCCCAGGCCTTCGTGAGATCTAATATTTTCAGGACACGCTTATGGAGTTTTAAGCTATCAAATAAAAGTTGATTTTTTGCATAAAAAAGGGAGTGGTTTTCGGTGTTTTTTAAGTAGTTGTAATCTTTGCTAGACCTGAAACTTTTCAGCTGATGTGTTGAACACAGTGATCTAGTGCTTACCTATGGAAAAGGTCTTTGAAGTAATCAACACATGTCGGAAGATCGGACAGTTCCTCTCGTTCTTTCTTTTCTCGAAAACTATGATGTCTCCATCCATCAGCTCTCGAGGACCTTGAAAAAATTAGTTATCGAAATTAGCACAGAAGCCGATCAGATAAACTCACCTTTTCTAAGTGTTCAGAGTAGTTGTTATTTTCTCGATCATGTTCGGCCTGATCTCTTCGTATAAAACTAGTTCGGTGTCTGGTGGGAAGCCAGCTCTTTCGTTCAGAATGGGAATCAAATCGGACACCCTGCTTGTAACGGGCATGTAAGTATGACCGCAATAGTGGATCTTTTTCTGTTTTGGATCGTACATTTTGAAGAACAGCAGTACATCAGAGACCTGCGCAAAAAAAAAGTCACAAGATTGTATGTATACAGTGTGTTTGGTCACGAGTTACACCTTATATTATCGACAAAAAACACCAAACTTGGAAGTTTACCCCCTTAGTTTGGAGTAGCCCCCATTTTAAATTTACTTTTTTATTTTCGTTGACCCTTCCAAATAATATCGATTTCTCTGGACATAAAGGTCCTACAGATGTGAACAAAATGTTTTATGAAAGATGATACTACCACCTTTCATTGAAGTATAACAATATAAGAACATGCAACTTGGAAACGCCATAAAAAAATTCTTTAAAAAAGTTCATAGTAAAAATATGTACTGATTTTCTTAGTAATCAGCAATAGTACAAGAACTAGCACATTGAAGTATAATTTTTTTCAACGATTTAACGCGCAAGGATATTAGCTACAAAACAACACTCACATCATATCTGTAAGTTACATAATTTGAGAGTTATTGCTGCTCGAACATGATCACTACGCGTTCAAAAGACACAAGACAGGTCGCCATGAAGGCCAATGCCTGTCTTCAGAGCAGAGGCGGCCATTTGAGCAATTTTTATGATCAATTTGTTTGTTTCATCATTGAAAATTATCGAAAGTACAGTACTGAGGTTTTTTTATTTTATCAATTTTCATAAGGGTCATGTTTGAATAGCAATAACTCTCAAATCATGCAACTTAAAGAAATGATGTGATTGTTGTTTTGTAGCTTGTGTCCTTGCGTGTTAAATCATTGAAAAAAATTATACTTTAATGTGCTAGTTCTTGTACTATTGCGGATTTACTGAGAAAATCAGTACATATTCTCACTATGAACTTTTTTAAAGAGTTTTTTATGCCGTTTTCAAGTTGAATGTTCTTATATTGTAATACTTCAATGAAAGGTGGTAGTATCATCTTTCAAAAAACATTTTTTCACATATGTAGGACCTTTATTTCCAAAGAAATCGATATTATTTGGAAGGGTCAACGAAAATAAAAAAGTAAATTTAAAATGGGGGCTACTGCAAAACTAAGGGGGTAAACTCCCAAATTTGGGTGTTTTTTTTTTAGTCGATAATATTAGGTATATTTGATGACCTAAATTATCGCTAACTTGTGACCAAACCACTGTATAAAGGGTGCTTCAAATTGGGCGGTATTTCTTGAGGATAAATAAAATATAGATGGCGCACTGCATTCGTCCGGGTATTTTGACTATTAAGAAGGGTGAGGTATGACATTATTTATAAAAATGGCTTCGTACACGATACAACAACGCATTCAAATTGTTGAATTATTTTATGAAAATTTTTTCGTTTCGTGAAAATTTTTTCATAAAATTTCAAGAGAAAGGTTCAGTGAAGATTAAAAAGTGAGAATTACGTGGTAGCGGTCGTTCACAAGAAAATTAATTTGGTTCGTGAAAGTGTTACTGAGGACCTTTCTTCTGAAACTTCACTATCAAGAATATTCTCAACTTACCTTATCAAATATAGTAGTGCAGTCAAACCAGAATCTGGAGGTAAAAGTTCTAAAAACATGTTCCAACGGATTTTGATTATCAGCTGCTTCGCTACATGCTTGTGGAGTACAATGTCCAAGTCCAACATGGAGGGCCTGAACGTTTGATTTGATCGGAAACAGAAGGGCCAGGGCCTTATCTGAAACAAGACATGTACTATTGACGATCGACCAAAAATAACACATCAGAATTATCCCAAACCTGTTCCGGCGGATATTTGAAAGCGTCAGCCATCATCTCTACCATTCTGCTGCGACGTCGCGTTCTTCTTTATTTGGAACATCCTGTAGTGGGCTTTTCCGTGTCGGTACAGATCGTTACCTTGATGACCGTCGAAGGAATCTTCCAAAAGTACATGACCGTCATATACAATGAGCCTCGTTTCTTTCCTTCCTACGAACTTGTTCCATCCGTTTTTTCCTCTTTTAGACGATCGGCCAACTCGCGGGAATGTCAGCATCTGTCACCTGGAAAATTATGCTTATTCAATACGACTCTAAACGAGAATTAATACATTACCTGTGTAATTGTTTGTGTGTCTGTGAAACTCGGATATAGACCAACATGTAGCGTGGTACAATGTTAACAGTCATTGCTCATGTCCTCGGTCGTGACCCCCAAAATTGTGATCGATCGCTTCTTGTTTGGTGCATCTTGACACCCACATCAGCAGCGTCGAATTTACACCATTTGCCATCCCCTGGAAGAAAGCCAAATGATAGTATCGAAAAGATGGGTTTAACATCAATTTAAATAGTCCGTTCGTTAAAGTTTGAGCCGTCGGTGGCCATGGAAATTTGGCATATTCCACTGTATATATTAAAATTAAGGTTAGTTTGTTTAGTTCTTGTCAGATTGATGGGCAATGTTTTCAATATTGCATAGAGTTCTCTGATAACTCCCAAGCTCGTCGTTATTTTACGTTATGACAGCAAATACTGCCAACTTCAGATAATGAACAAACGCCTACTATGCGCTCAACTTTCGTGAACGACTATAAGTATGTACATAAAAAAATTATAATAAATGAAAACAATAGGATCAATAAAATATTAGGACCTAGAATGGTACCCTGCGGAACTCCACTACAATAATGGTCAACTAATGACAGTGGCAAGCCAAAGGAATGATAATCCACAATGATAGTGTAATCAAGAACGTATTAATTTTTCTCTGACAATGAGCATTTTCAGTGATTTCTCGAAAAAAATTGAATATACAGTGCAACCTTAATATAACGAACCTCAATATAACGACTTCCTCGATTTAACGAATTTTCATAATCCCCTTGAATCGTCCATAAGAGTCAATGTAAAACATACCTCTACATTACGAAAATTTTTTACGAACAACCTCTTTATAACGATTTTTCAACTACCTAAAAGAGCGTGAATACTCTACTTAACGAATTTCGTCAACTCAAAACCTCTATATAACGTTTTCACACAATAACCAGGTATGTATGTGATTCAGCCGCGACAGGTTTCGACGCGTATTACGTACAATACGAAGTTAGTTGATGGAAAGTAATCAGTGTTGCTCCTCACTTTTTTGAAATGACTCAGAAACGTAAAAGCGTTCCTTATCTGTCGCAGAAAAGCGAAGCATCATTAATTATGTTGACAAAATCCTACAAAAAAATTAGACATAGCTAATAAGTTCGGGATTCTCGCAAGTTCATTGGCTACAATTTTAAAATCTAAAGATAAGTTTTCCGACGAATTGGTTTGCCTTCAAACATCAGAAGATTGAAACCGTGGGAAACAAACTGCAATTATGACTTTTTTCCAATCAAGATGAATAAAATTAGATTTAGGCTTTTATACCAATTTGTTGATTTTTCACCTCTTTTTATTATGTTCTGCGAATTTTTTGAAAAGAAAAAACCTACCTACTCACTTCATGTTTTGAAAAAAGAAAATATAAAATAAATGAGCAATTTGATAAAAATGAGTTTTCATTTATATGAGCAAAATTAGTTCGCTATAACATAAGATGAGTACGTAATGTCGAGGTGAATGAAACCTCGGTATAACAAATTTTGGACCAACCTCCCCTCAATATAAACAAACCTCAGTTTTACGAATTACTTGATATACGAATATTACTGGTTCCCTTCCGATTTGTTATATCGAGGTTCCACTGTAGTTAACAAATTCGCCTGATTGCAATGATACAATAAAATGTGTGAAACCATTCCAATGAAGAATAAAACTGGACCCTAAATGATACCTTGAGTAACACCAATCACCAATATAATTGTTTATAACGCAAGTTAATTTGAACCTAAATCAATGTCTGTTATACAGGGTGTCTATAAATGATTGTAACCGCGCAGTTGGATTTGGATTACAGTGGAACTTCCTATAACGAATTTAGTACAAGACATTGCACCTTGAATCCAAATTCCATGTTAAAAACACCATCTAAAACGAAGTGAATTCTCTCTATAAACGAAATATTCAAAGAACATCACTCTTTGAATGGGTATAGGTAAGAAGGTATGAAATTTTTCCGGACATACGTAATAAATCCCGATCTCAAACTAAATCATTACGGCGGGCAGAGAGATCCTTCTGAAATAATTTTAAATACTCCTCTGGCTGTTTGGTTTTCAATCTAACCATAAGGCTAGTTTGAAATGTTGTGCGAAAATGTCTAAAAGCAAGTGCTAAAGTTTGAATGATAAACTTAAACTTATCAGTGAAGTCGACTACGACATTGCCAACTATAGAAAATGTTTTTCTGTATAACAAATTTTTTTATAACGAATTTTTTTTTGCGGATTTAGCGCTCCTCCTTATAGGTAAGTTCCACTGTTTTTCATTTCGCCGCTTCCTATACAAACCACAGAATTCTGTGATCATGGTATGCTCTGATTGGTTAGAGATTGATATTCTGTAATCCAAAGCCACTGCGCTGTAACCAATCATTTATTAAGACCCGTAGATGATCTCCTGTAATTGAAATAATACAATAAAATTGAGTCAAATCATTCAAATGAAATAAAACTGGCCCTAATATAATGCCTTGAGTAACACCAGTCAGTGACGGGAGGCGGCGAATGAAAATGAATTTCAATATTCAGACTAACAAAGATAAATACTAACCTTTGGGGTTGATGAAGACAACATAGTGGCCCCCATGGTTATCTCCAGAATGGACCAGAACCGCGTGCAAGGTGTAGTTCGCAGGATTGTTGGGGTCGGTATCCTGCATGTATTCGTCCAGGGAGATTTTTTCCCCAAATTCGAAACGATCGTTGAACCTGCACAAATCAATATTAACGTTTTTTCGCGGAAAATTCGAGAAAATGTCATACTTTACTGAAAATCCGTGATTGGATCGTATTGGAACCTCATGAGGTGTAAATGTAGGACAGGGCGAGAAAGCTGAAAAATAACACCTTTCTCGGCATCTTGTAATCCGTGTTCGCCTGCATCGTATTTGTTGTCACCCGTCTAATGTTTCTTTAGCTATATAATCCTTGAAAGATTCATCAACTGCAATGGAAAAGGGGAAGAATTTTTAAAATGATAAATAAACAACAATTTTTAGATAAATCAGAGTTATAAAGAGTTTTCCAAAAGGGATGTTACCTCAGAGTAAGAAGTAAACATATACTCTGTTCACGAAAGGTTGAGCCGTCGGTTGGCCATGGAAATTTGGCATATTCCACTGTGTATATTAAAATTTTAGGTTATGTTCTTTATTTTCTTGTCAGATTGCTACGCAATGTTGTCAATATTGCATAGAGTTCCCTGATAACTCGCAAGCTCGTCGGACGAGGCCGAGTACATTCGGCAACGTTGACTTTATTTTACTTTATGACAGTAAATACTGCCCACTTCAGATAATAAAGAAACGCCTACTATGTGCTCAACTTTTCGTGAACGGACTATATATGAGCGTTCACGAAAGTTTGAGCGCATAGTAGGCGTTTGTTTATTTATCTGAAGTTGGCAATATTTGCTGTCATAACGTAAAATAATGTCAAGGTTGCCGAATGTACCCGGCCTCGTCCGATGAGCATCCGAATTATCAGAGAACTCTATGAACTATTGACAACATTGAGTATCAATCTGACAAGAAAATAAAAAAACATAACCTAAAATTTTAATATACACAGTGGAATATGCCAAATTGTCATGGCCAACCGACGGCACAAACTTTCGTGAACGGACTATAGATGCCCTACTTGTGAATAGTACTGTATTGTTATCAACCAAGCAATAGAGTTAGATGGAAAGCATTTCACTGCCGCACTGGGGTGAAGTGAAAACAATAGGTTAGAATTCCATTTCTACAATTTCTGAATATAGTACAACATTTCCGAAATTTTGCCATAGCTATAACAGAATATCCTAGGCAACAATAAACTTGCTTAGTCTGAAAATATGATCTGCGGAGCGAGCAAGATTACCTGTGACGTCAAGACATTCGTTGTAGAGTGAAATAATAAGAAACGCTCAGGCGCAAAGGCTTGTCAAGTCAAAGAATTCGTAACCTCAAATTATTATTTGCTGTCTTTCGCTCTGAAAAGGTGTCTCTGCTTTCGCGATACAACATATTGTAACAACAAAATTAGTTTCATCTTTCGTTAAAAATCCAGAACATAAATAACTAACCTAAACTGTCCTAAACTAACTTTTAGGTTAGAAATAAAATGACATTTGGAAGAGCTCTCGCTTTTGAGCGGGAGCGAATATATCTGATCTTCTTGCCTGCTCTGATAATAAAAGATCGCGATACAGAGTGAAGTGAGCGAAGAGAGCTTAATAAAAGACCAGTTGAGCGCAAGAAGTGCACGCCGAGCAGACTAAGCCAACTGCCACCAAAACAGTAAAATAATTCAGTTTATGAACTTCAAATCGAAATGAAAATGTAACACGACGCATCGAGTAACTAATCACCAAAAGACGATGTTGCCAAAACTGGCAGAATTGTCTGAAACAAAACGCTAACTGTAAGTACAGAGTAGATCAATTATCCCAATACTGAATAAACATACGGCACGAATTCGCAACGCCGGAATTTTGTTCGCGTTCATAAACATATTCTACTTGGCTACGTCAACAAAAGCGTGAAGACATCTCTAGGTTTACTCTATACTCTGAGGATATTACGATATAAATGGTCATAATGGCAAACACTGTGTATTATATTTTGATGCGTTACTTACTATTTTTCTTTCCCTTAATATTAAGCTGTATATCGTAAAACGTTTCAGATCGCGTACTAGAGTAATCCACATTTTTGCACCTATATAGGACAGCATTTTTCCCTCGAATAACTTTGGTACTGTTCCTTCGACGCAAGTACCCTTCATCTTACTCTCCAATTTGTCCAACAACACCTGAAAAAGTCCAAAATTATCACACGAATATTGTTTAAGGACCAAATATGAATACAATAACATCAAAATCTGATCGATACCTGCTCAACCCCAAAATTCAAATATTTTCCTGCCTTCAAACTTACCCTGAGAATTCTTGGACATCATGTTGCATAAAAGAATCCAACGTTTCCCAGCCGAAACTCTTGGTCAACTTCTTAGTGCCCACCGGCTTGTCGCAAAACTGGAGCTCATGAAACACTCGCTGTAAGGCCAAAGCTACAGATTTAGTCGAATCGTCGGACTCAGTTGGCATCTTATACACAGCTTTCCTGAGTGATTCGTGAAGTACAAAGTCTGAAGTAGTGAGTTCATGTAACAGGTAGCGCCCTGGTTCTTGAGACCTACATAGCCTGAAAAAAATAAGGAGGTTGGACTTTGTTTTGATATTGATGTGACTAAGTCAATTACCGGTGTGTTTTTTGCTGTCCCACGACACCCCATGAGGAGCGTCAGCATTCACATGTACCTCAAGTGTGATGGCATCGTCTTTGATATATCCTTTTTCAGGGTCAAGGACCTCCATCCATGACATGAAATGTGAAAAACCCCAGTCATTTTCCTAAAAAATAAATAATCATTTTTCCATACCCTGTTGCATTGATATTCATTAATTCTTGACAAAATACAATTGCTACTGTAAAAAACTAAAAATTAGCAATAACATTAAAAAATGTAGATAATTTAATAAGTGAGGTATTTCTTGACCGTGAATGAATATTTGGTACAAGCTTTATTAGGATATCCTGGTCTTAGGAAAGGTGAAACACTTTTATTTCAATCCAAGCTTTCGGTAAATTTTATTACCTTTTTCAAGGATAAATATTGTGATTAAACTCCTTAATATAGTTATAATTTTGAAGGACATGCAATTAAAATAGTTTTTTACACTCCAGAAGTGATTTTTCTAAAGATATTCTACATGTTTGCATGTGTGTTTCACCTTTCCTAAGACCAGGATATCCTAATAAAGCTTCTACCACATAATTTAAATATAATAATAGTAATGTATAGTCCGTTCACGAAAGTTTGTGCCATAGTAGGCGTTTGTTTATTTATCTGAAGTTGGCAGTATTTGCTGTCATAACGTAAAATAAAGTCAACGTTGCCGAATGTACCCGGCCTCGTCCGACGAGCTTTCGAGTTATCAGAGAACTCTATGCATATTGACAACATTGCGTATCAATCTGACAAGAAAATAAACAACATAACCTAAAATTTTAATATACACAGTGGAATATGCCAAATTGTCATGGCCAACCGACGGCTCAACCTTTCGTGAACAGACTATTATATATTCTTCAAGAATTCAGAATTTCACGAAATTTTTCATTTTAAACTCTTTCCTTTCAGTACCAAAATTGAAGATGAATGAAACAGGAGCATTCTTAAAATAATTTGTTTTTTTCGTTTTATTTTCCTTTTCTTTTGTTTGTCAAGTTGATAAAAGAATATGAATTCATAATTTTTCTTGAGACATTGGTGAAACTACAGGATTGAAAGGAATTCAATGGAAACTTTCAAAAATACTTGATTGAGAAAAGAAATAAATCAAATGAACTATTAAAGAGAATTTTGCATCTGATAAAATTCTTAATGGAATTGACTATGACACATCAAAAAGCACAAAAATAATATCAAAGCTAGGTATTTAGCATATTCATTAACAAATGTACAAGATAATTATTAAAAAATTATGATGAAACAATATCCAAAATATAAACTTCTAACTCTTGAAGAATATTCGTGTAATTGATATCTTAATGGGTAGTTTTTAATTTGAAGAATCTTTGGTATGAAAGACAAATATTCATCAATTTATTTCCCTAAAGATGGCACTTCAAAAGCTTCATAATTTTGGCAGAATGTAATATGGAAAATTTATGTTATTTTCATGCTATAATGATTTATTTTCCAATAAATTCGAATCTCTAACGGAATTTTTAAGTGCCACTAAAACACAAGAGAGAAATGAATAATGACAAAATAAAACATACTTGGACATGGGCCAAAAAATGTATGTGCATTTACGCATTACATTGAGTACATTATATTTCACAGAAACTCTATTTGAAAATTGATATCTACAAATCCGAATAGATGTGAAAGATCAAGAATGTTCACCGCATTCTCATAAATGTTGCAAATTCAAAAGAAGGAAAGAAAACACGAATCTCAATCTTAGATTATTCCAAGACACGAAAATATTTGTTTAATTCAAGTTTTCTGTTTATTGCAAAAATGACAGGAAATAAAATTATCTCACTGTAACAAATATTATGAAGAATGACATTTATTAGCAGAATATTATTTTGTTGGTAAATATATCGAAGAAGCAGCTCATTTTGGTCAGATATACTTATTTAAATCAATCAAAAACATCCCATATTTATTTGTCAACTTTTAAATCTATCATTATAGGTTACAAGCAGTTCTGACAGCTGGACGTGACCGGAGGACCAACATTAACCTGAAATGGAACTGATTATTGTATTGAGGGCGATTTATCAAGAAATTTTGTGGTTTTTCGGCACTTTGAACATTTATTCATATTAAATTAGACTAATGAATATAATTTCACCTAAATTCTTGTCAAATGCAGATCAGATATTCAAAATATCAGTTAAATATGCCATCCTTTTGTATTCTAGTGGGCTGTGACAGCAAGGAATAAACTAAATATTCTACAAATTTATTTTCTTAAGGTGAATTAAAATATGGAATTTAATTACAACAATGAATAATATCACTGATACGATTTTATGCAGTAGTTTTTGTATTTTCATTTCAATACTGTATAATTGTTTAGATGAACTCGACATTTCATGTTGAAAGTGAGATAATATATTAGACTGTTATTGGTTTTGAAAAGAAAACATTTCTTCAAGGCTTCTCATGAAGACTTTGTGCTATAGATACGATTTTAACGAAAGGAAATTAGGAATGAGACATCGGATGAAGCAAGTACTTGCAAGTAGGTACCAACGTTCATGTTTTATATTGAATAAATTGGATCACATCAATGAAGAATATAACTGACACGAATTTATGCAGTAGTTTCGATACTTTCATTTCAATACTTTGAAATTGTGAAGTTGAATTTGACTTATTCATATTGAACGTGAGATAACGATTGTTATTGGTTTGGAACGATGAATATTTAATGTATGTAAAGTTTGTAACAACATCGCCAACTATTGGAAATATTCCGTTTTTAAGTCCGTTAAGAAGACTTTGAGTCCTAAAATTGAAAGCATTACAGTAAGTACCTAGACCTTTGTCTAAGGTAAGTACCTACCTACTTCAAAGTATTTGCTTTATCCGATGTCTTCATTCCTGATTTATCTTCATTACATTTTTCACGTTTTATACTATATGACTCAAAGTCTTCATAACGAGTGTCAAAAAGGCTAATTTTTTTTTCGTATCCAATATCAGTCCATTATTTACTCACTTTCAACATGAATAAGTCGAGTTCATCTAACAATTATACAGTATTGAAATGAAAATACCAAAACTCTTGCATAAATTCGTATCAGTGATATTCTTCATTGTTGTAATTAAATTCCATATTTTAATTCACCTGAAGAAACTAGAATTTGTAAGTTTTTAGTTCCTTCTTTGGTGTCACAGCCCACTATAACACAGAAATATTGCATATTTAACAGATATTTTGATCTGCTTTTTAAGAGAATTATGGTGAAATTATATTTATTAGTATAATTTAATGAATAATAAGTTCCAAGTATCGAAAAACCACAAAATTCCTCAATTAATCGCCCTCAGATTGCAATAATCAGTTCATTGTAGATTGATGTTGGTCCTCCAATCTCGCATGGACCATAGACAACTGTCAGAACTGCACGTAGCCTAGGTCTATGTGTAAAACATAACCTCAATTCAAAATAATCTTTTACAACCCCAAAGTAAATATCTGAATAATTAAATTACTCTCAAATAAGATGAAAATATAACAAAGAAAAACAATGATCATAAATAAACTTGGGAAAAACTGAAGAATCTAACCTCAACATCGACACATGTTAATGATTAGTTGATTCAAGAATGAAGTTAATTATATGAATAAAAATCAGTGACTGATATTGTAGCTAATGCTATGAAAAAATTTAAAATTCAACATACCTTAGAGAAGAATAAGTGTTGTATCTTTCGAGAAAAGTGATCTACATCAGGGCGGACGCTGAGCAGCCTTAGTTCTGCCGTGGCATGACATGACCAAGAACTGGACTCGCTCTCTCCATTACATTGCAAAAAGAACCCAGCGATCGCTGTGTAGTTCTATCCTGAGCCTGACTATTGCGAGGCATAACCATAATTTCCACGGTAGGTTTCTTACATAACAGCTGGTGATAAAACTGAATCCTGAAAGGTAAAATGATGTTAATTCATTCCATATTACTGAAAATGCATTGATATTTGACGCAGCCAAGTAATTCAGACTTATGTCTTTGTTCTTATAAGAAAGTCATTGTGCAATAGATGAAATTTTACTCTTTTCTTCACTGTGAATGAATTGGTCAAATATTGTTATCATCAGTTTCATAGCTGTCCAACCGAAAACAGAACTATTTTTGTCCACAATGAACTGACAAGACAATGACTTCGACTTGCCTGAATTACTTATGATTCAGCGAAAGGAAATGAGGAGTGTTCTTACCTTAAGTTTACTAAAGTTGGATACGGTGTATCTGAATGTGGCCTCTGAACGAGCTTCATCTTCCTCCATATCGGCATCTTGAAGAATGGGCATGTTGGGATCCATTTGTGGTCCAACCATGATGTCCCCATTGGTTTGGTCCATTTCTCCGCCTGTATCTGCGATGTACTCCACTGTAGTCACTATATAATACTCCCACAGTAAAACTAGCACAGAACTAAGCCCCCAAAGTTAAGAAATAAACAAGCTGTCATCAGTCAAGGCGATGATTGAACTGTCAATTATGATTTCGCGAATTCATGGCTGCTTTTGACTTACCTTCTTGTGTTTCCATATCTTCTACGACATCATTCACAATAGTTTGAGGATTTGCATTTTCTTCGTTCCTCCTATAGTGACCTGTCACGTGATTATTCATTATCAAGGGTGGCGTTTTTGGGGCTGCAGACTTCTCTTTGGAAATCCGAATGAGAAAACACCTTTGGTCTTTTTATTATTCAAAGTAAGGACTATCTCTTTGTCCGAAACAACAGAACGAGAGTTGTTCAAGTTATGATTATTTTTTAGTGCCCGATATTGCAGTCAATTTGACGAAGTGCTTACTTGCGATGCGCCCAATGTCTGCTATTTTTCAAACCCTCTGGGCGAGGGGCACACACAAGTAACATATATACGATTGTATTTAGTGACTTCTCGAATACGTAGATTATCAGGTTGTTTCAATTTTATTTTCAACTTTCACAAGATTGCCGACACTACACTTTTTCACTAGAAATAAACAAAATGGTGGCATTTTCTGTGGACTGTGGAAGCAGCGCTTTAAAAAATTTTTTGGTAATGGCGAGCTGTCAACTATGACGGCCATCTATCCGATCCCATACGAATCAGCGCTAAAATGAAAGAAGGAATCACTTAGCTCCTTTCTGGATTTT
>CM024247.1:44567022-44694252 GCA_013421045.1 Propylea japonica | reverse complement strand
TTGCTCTTATACCTATTCTAAGTCGTCTATGATAGCTATAGAATTCAGGAGAGATGCCGGAGATAACTACATCAAAGAGAATCATTTAAACAGGTCGCAGATAGCTATTAGATGCCCTAGGCCTATCTTTATAGCTATCAGGAGTGACGCAAGATAGAAGGAGAAGGTTGCGTTTGCTCTGACACCTATCTTGTGTCGTCTGTGATAGCTATCGACTCCAGGAGAGATGCCTGAGATAACTACACCAAATGGGATCATTAAAAAGGATCGTAAATAGCTATTAGATGCCCTAGACCTATCTTATAGCTTTCAGGAGTGACGCAAATAGAAGGAGAAACTTGCGTTTACTCTGATACCTACCTTGTGTCGTTTACGATAGCTATCGACTCCAGGAGAGAAGTTTGAGATAACTACACCAAATGGGATCATTTAAACGGGTCTTAGATGCTATTGGATGCCATATACTACCTTTATAGCTACCAGGATGGACGCCAGATAGAAGGAGAAACTTGCGTTTGCTCTGATATCTACCTTGTGTCGTCTACGATAGCTATCGACTCCAGGAGAGAAGCTTGAGATAACTACACTAAATGGGATCTTTTAAACGGTTCGTAGATAGCTATTAGATGCCCTATACCTACCTTATAGCTACCAGGAGTGACGTAAGATAGACGGAGAAAACTTGCGTTTGCTCTGATACCTACCTTGTGTCGTCTACGATAGCTATCGACTCCAGGAGAGAAGCTTGAGATAACTCACACTAAATGGGATGATTTAAAGGGGTCGTAGATAGCTATTAGATGCCCTATACCTACTTTATAGCTATCAGGGGTGGCGCAAGATGACAGGAGAGACTTGCGTTTTGCTCTGATACCTATCTCGTGTCGTCTATGATAGCTATCGACTCCAGGAGAGATGCCTGAGATAACTACACCAAATGAGGTCATTTAAACGGGTCGTAGATAGCTATTAGATGCCCTATACCTACCTTTATAGCTATGAGGAGTGACACAAGATAGAATGAGAAACTTGAGTCTGCTCTGATACCTATTTTGTGTCGTCTATGATAGCAATCGACTCCAGGAGAGATGCCTGAGATAACTACACAACAAATGGGATCATTTAAACGGGTCGTAGGTAGCTATAAGATGCCCTATAGCTATCAGGGCGACGCAAAAAAAAAGAGAGACTTGAGTTTGCTCTGATACTTATCTTGCATCGTCTACGATAGCCATAGATTCGGGACAAAGGCCTGAGGTAACTACGTCAAATGGAAGCATATAAATAGCTATTAGATGCCTTACACCTATCTTTTATAGCTATCAGGGATGACGCAAGACAGAATGAGAAACTTGCATTTGCTCTGATACCTATGTTGCGTCAGCAACGATAGCTATAATGATAGGTGTAGGTGCATCTGATAGCTAACTGTGACCTGTTTACATGATTCCATTTGGCGTAGCTATCTTAGGCAGCTCTGCTGTTTTCTAAGATCCGGCACACCGGCTATAAAGTAATGGTGACTCAGCAACAGATTTTGGGGAACTGCCGAGGTAGCTACGCCAAATCGAACCATGTAAACGAGAAGCAGAAATCTGTCAGATACCCTAGGCCAGTCGCTTGCAGTACTTCTCTTATTTTCTAACTAATGAGACTTATAAGACAAAATTTTCCGTTGAAAGATAAGTTTGCGAACCATATTCACGAGCCGCCACTGTCCCCAGTCCTGGATACAGCCTATAAAATTATCCGTATATGCCATCAACGACTGGATTTAATTCAATCAAGCTAGCGCTGAACAGTTAAACTGGAAGAGTTCGGTTGGCGTCAGCTCATTTCCGTATTTGAATATTCCCTGAATATACAGATTTGTTTGATGAAATCACTATGTATTTCAGGCTGCTACAGAATGGAAATTCAACGTGGTGTACGTTTTTGCTCGTGTGAACGTATCAAATGCTGTTATTATGTCTGAACGAATGTTCAGTTTGATTTCCTTTTATGCCTTGTGTGGATACATTATAATTGGGGACAATTGATGTTTTTGTTGCTGCATGAGGGGTTTCTATGGTTGTTGGTTATGTTTTGACTAGTGAGAATGTCGAACCACAGAATATATAGGGTTGACACCCTCAGAGGAAGAAGTAAACACTTCTTCCTCTGAGGTTGACACTCAGGATTTCATGAATGAAGTGGGAGATTCATGTGTGATGAGTTTGCTGGCCAGTTTGGTTGCTTTAGTTTCCAAACCTTTTCTCGTCGACTATCACTTTGTAAACTGAATCGTAACTCGTCCGAAAAATTGGTTGCAGAAAAGGTTAATCCTCCCTTTTCCCTATCCCCAAAGCCCTTCTGCTACCAGATGGGGGTGAGTTCACCGACACCTTCTCTTTCAACTCTCTAGGTGAGTGCAAACATATTCATTCTGTAAATTGCTCAAATGCCATTTTCAATATAAATGATCGGATGTTTATTTCATTATAAAGAAGCTATGCCGTTAATAGTGAAAAATAACATCAGGCAAATGACCACCACGACCACGCTTACAGGACCATATCCTTTTAATGAAATTTTTTATAACCAGATCGCAAAGTGGCTGCCCTATGCGCACGATAGCCTTACGAATTCTAGCTTCTTCTTTATAACGAAATAAACATCCGATCATTTATATCGAAAATTGGCATTTTTCTTTGAATATCAAAATAACACCTCTTATTGGAAAACCCTTCATATTTTGACGCGATAGAGCGTTACAAGAAGTATATTGAAAAGTTAGGAAGGACTTTTGAAAGGTATCAAGATTTCAGGGACAGTTAGTTAAGTTTTGCGCAATAAACATCAAATGAAATAACGAAATGGGCCCCTTGTTGGTGATCATTTTAACAACAAAATTCAGAGTTATGCTATTATGAGACTAACACTTGAATTTTCAACAATAATAGGATGAAACTCATCAAAAATACACCAACAACATAACGAGGTGACCTATGTTGGGCACCAGAGTAACACAATTAACCAAAATGCTTATCATTCCAAACTATTCCAAGAATATCAAAACTGGAAAATGTCACGTGTACAAAAGGATGACAGGGAGGAGATGGAAGATGTGGAAAATAAACTTTTTCGTTTTCCGTCCTCGTTAAACTTATTACATTCGTATTCGCGTTGGAATCCCCCAAGGATAGCCTGGAGTCATTTCAGATTTATCTTCACCGTTTGGGAGAGGGGTTGCTATCGTTTTGATACGCGCTCGTTTGGTTTGGCCTGTTTCGTTTTTCCAGGTTCCCGAATTTGATTTGGGAGATAAAGGATTTACATTTTCGATTATTTTGTTAATTTTGTAGTACCTAAGCGTGCTTCTGTTTCTTTATGATGTTTTCTTTCAGTTCGGTGGATGAAACATTTCATTTGCTGTGAGTTCATTTTATGAGTGTTCGGTATGCTGGGTTGCGAAACAGGATCTGGATAAATAACACTTGAAGAATTGATGAAAATTCAAATGAAAGAAATGGGAAATATAGGTTGTGGAAGAACCATACAGTACAATTTCGAACTGTAGCTTTTCCTGTTGAAACCAGAAGTTCCTAAATCTATATTTTAGCAAGCACATAGTGTTGAAGCTATAGAAATATTGAAGTATTCATAGTTCATAGTGTTACAGCACTGCCAGGTCAGCAGTGACCCCTGGCAATGCGATTCCAGTGATTGGTTGTTAGGATTTTTCTAAAAGAATGGGACGAAATATAATATTGAAGAGCTTCTGTATTCAAACACCTTTCTTCCCTTTCATATGATTTGTCCTCCTGAAATTGCATCTGAAAAGACAGATAAAACCACGAAAAAGTAATATAAAACCAACTCTGCGATACAAACAACAGTCAAATAAATGTAAGTTAATCATTTGAGATAATTTTTCAAACAAAATCGCAAAATCCTGAGACGAAACGAAATGACCCGGAAAATATACTGATGGACAAAATTAGCGCACCACCTAAAATTTCGTTAAATTTTAACAATTGATATCTTCCCAATCTTCGGATTTTAACGTTTTCTTCTTTCAATTGTAGCTCTAATATTGTCGAAATTCCTTCATTAAACAGAAGTCCAAAAAATAGAACCTTCATGTTGTACAGGGCGTTTAAATGACGTCATGTTTTATAGTGAAATTTTAACTTCTTCTGTGGGCAATGCCAGGTTGCTGAAGCATATAAAAACAATAAAGCTTCGTTGCCTAGTATCTCTTGACTATTTTGTGTTTTTAAAAGCCAATTTATCTTGAAGTCGTCCAGAGATATTCAACTTTTTATCAACTCTTGTATTTTATGCATTAGCCATGAATATCTTCGCAACCATTTGTCCGATTTGAATGTTTTTTTTTAGTTGTAGCTCTTTTATTGGCGAATATCATACTACAATGAGGCGTTCAAAAAATAAATGCATCATGCTGTACAGGGTGTTTAAATTTTCGGGTTTTTTCATTACAGTTTAACGCCTTCTGTGGGCAATACCAGATATATGAGGGTTCTTAAAACTATACAATGATGCAGCCTGATGTTTCCTGAGTATTTTGCTTTTTTAAAAAGCAATTTAACTTGTACCCTTCCAGAGATATTCACATTTTTATAACATCTTGCATTTCATACAATATATTGACAATGAATATTTTCAGTCGAGTGATACTGGGATTTACAGTTGTCATAATTTTCTCTAATTCATAAAATTCATTCGAAATTAATAATTGTGTAAATTTCTAAAGTTTCCTTTACTTTCCATAAGTCTACGGAGACAACGGCCAAAGAAAAATAAATAAGAATTAACTTTCAATACAAAAATAAACGAAAAGAAATTGAGAAAAACAGAAATATGTATGATGTTACGAAAATGTGAATAGCTCTGGAAGGGTACAAGTGAAATTGCTTTTTAAAAATGCAAAATACTAAGGAAACATCAGGCTGCATCACTGTATAGTTTTAAGAAGCCTCATATATCTGGTATTGCCCACAGAAGGCTTTAAACTGTAATGAAAAAAACCCGAAAATTTAAACGCCCTGTACAGCATGATGCATTTATTTTCATTGAACATCTCATTGTAGTATGATATTCGCCAATAAAAGAGCTACAACTAAAAAAAAACATTCAAATCGGACAAATGGTTGCGAAGATATTCATGGCTAATGCATAAAATACAAGAGTTGATAAAAAGTTGAATATCTCTGGACGACTTCAAGATAAATTGATTTAAAAAAAAAACAAAATACTCAAGAGATACTAGGCTACAAAGTTTTATTGTTTTTATTTGCCTCAGCAACCTGGCATTGCCCACAGAAGACGTTAAAATTTGACTATAAAACATGACGTCATTTAAACGCCCAGTACAACATGAAGGTTTTTTTTTTGGACTTCTGTTCAATAGAGGGAATTTGACAATAACAGAGCTACTATTTAAAGAGAAAAACGTTGAAATCCGACTAAAGATTGGGAAGATATCAATTGTTAAAATTTAACGAAATTTTAGGTGGTGCGCTAATTTTGTTCATCAGTATACTTGTACCTATGCAACGTTGCCAGATGTCATATAACATGGCAGCTTTTGAAGACGAAGATTTATGATTCATCCAAAAAGACAACTTGAAGGAACGAATATCCTGCCATCAAGAATCCATCACGAAGGCTCAAACGACGTAGCCTCATATCGATTTCTTCATCAGGGCGAAATTAGAACGTTGTACCGGTGTCTGAACGGTCATAAATCATGCGGGGCCAATCATTTTACCGATTCCCGGGAAAAATATGAAATTGATACGTCCATGGGGCAGAAAAATTAATTTTGGCTTCGAAATACGTGGAACAATATTTGTTTATGATGTATTGAATTATAAAATGGAAATAGACCAGGGTCGATAATTTTTGAAACAAAAAAAAATTGCAGTAGGATGAAACCTATTGAAAAAGGAGGGGATATGATCAAAATGAAAGAAAAAATAAATTACGGTCGATCCGAGTCCGGGAAGTGGGAGGGGGTGTGTTTTTAAGGTGAAAAATGGTTTCCCTTGATTTCCGGCAAAACTACAAGTCCTATGGAAAAAAGTTGAATGGCAAAGTTGTAGGTAATGAAAAGATCTACAACTTTTGTATCGACAATTTTTTCACATAACCTGAAAATTTAGGTGAAAAATTCAAAAAACAAGTTTTTGGTTTTTTATTTATATCTGTTTCAAAAAAACTTTTTTTTCACGAAATTTCGTGAAAACCTACCTTATTATGTCCCAAATACACTGTAATTAATTTGATTTAAAATATTCATGTTTTCGTCTTATTTTTACTTAATATCAAAAAGCACCCCAATTTACAATCGAAAATTCTGACGTCAAAATATCAGCTTTTTTCAAAAAGTTTAAAGGCTTTTCTTCATTGAAATATCTACTTTCTGATGGTGTGAGAAAAATATACATTACTATAAGGAGTGTTCTCAGAATCAACGATTTATGAAACCCAACCTTAGAGTAACTCAGTCCCCACTTCTCTATGAAATAACTTACAATGGGTTAAAAACTAACCAAAAGTCACTCAGGTATATGAATTATCTCAAAACAGCAATAATAGTCATCTAAAAATATTATTTAAACAAGATTCTACACCTTTTTCAAAATATTTTAGATATCTTATTAAATATTAACTTTATTAACTTATTTTTTTGTTAATTATAGAAGTATATTTCAATTTGTAATTTTTTCGTTTTTGAATGAAACAGGAAATCTTACGTTTTTTGAGTAATTAAAGAGTAAATTTTAATAAATACCTCAAAATTGTACATAATGATTTCTTCATTGAAATATCTACTTTCTGATGGTGTAAAAAAAATATAAATTACTAGAAATGTTCTCAGAAAATGCAAAAAATTGAAAAAACCCAAATTCGAAATTTTTTTTAATCATTATGTACAATTTTGAGGTTTTTATTAAAATTTACTCTTTAATTACTCAAAAAACGTAAGATTTCCTGTTTCATTCATAAACGAAAAAATTACAAATTGAAATTTACTTCTATAATCAACAAAAAAATAAGTTAATAAAGTTAATATTTAATAAGACATCTAAAATATTTTGAAAAAGGTGTAGAATCTTGTTTAAATAATATCTTTAGATGACTATTTATTGCTGTTTTGAGATAATTCATATACCTGAGTGACTTTTGGTTAGTTTTTAACCCATTGTAAGTTATTTCATAGAGAAGTGGGGACTGAGTTACCCTAATGGTGGGTTTCATAAATCGTTGATTCTGAGAACACTCCTTATAGTAATGTATGTTTTTTTTACACTATCAGGAAGTAGATATTTCAATGAAGAAAAAGCCTTTGAACTTTTGAAAAAAGCTGATATTTTGACGTCAGAATTTCGATTGAAAATTGGGGTGCTTTTTTGATATTAAGTAAAAATAAGACGAAAACATAAATATTTTGAATCAAATAAATTACAGTGTATTTGGGACATAATAAGGTAAGTTTTCACAAAATTTCGTAAAAAAAAAATTTTTTTTGAAAAAGATATAAATAAAAAACCAAAAACTTGTTTTTTTGAATTTTTCACCTAAATTTTGAGGTTATGTGAAAAAATTGTCGATACAAAGTTGTAGACTTTTCATTACCTACAACTTTGCCATTTAATTTTTTTCCATAGGACTTGTAGTTTTGCCGGAAATCAAGGAAAACCATTTTTCACCCTAAAAACTCACCCCTCCCACTTCCCGAACACAGATCGACCGTAATTTATTTTTCCTTTCATTTTGATCATATTCCCCTTCTTTTCTAATGGGTTTCATTCTACTGCGATTTTTTTCATTTTTCACCATTTTAGAAGGTTTCGGCCCTGGTCTAAAACAGGAATAGCATAATTGAGAATAGCTGAATTATCGAATTATGAGGCACCAGAAATTTGGTTATTTAAACGAAACACAATTGTATTATCTGGATATCAGTGGTTAAAATTTTGCTGTAAATTAGAATGAAAAATGAAATGACAATCAAGAATGAGTTTTGTTGGAATTGGGCATTCCACAAACGTCATTACACACGTATTTTGCAAAAAAATTTGGGTCTTACGGCTTATAAAGTTCAGTTAACACAAGAACTCAAGCCGGCCGATCATCAACAACGTCGTGTCTTTTCTGATTGGGTCGTTGAAATGCATGAAAATAATCCGAAATTCCATCGAAAAAATCATCTTGAGTGATGAGGCCCATTTCCACCTCGGTGACTTCGTCAACAAGAAAATTGTCGCATCTGGGGTTCGGAAAACCCAAGAGTTATTGTTGAAAAGCCTCTCTATCCTCAACGTGTGACTGTTTGGTGCGGTTTATGGTCCGGCGGAGTCATTGGACCTTACTTTTTTTGAAAATGAGGCTGCAGCAACAGTTACGGTGTATAGATTGCGCTCTCGAGAGATGATTAATGATCTTTTGCGGGAAAAGTTTTTGGACCGTATTATCTCTCGAAGAGGTGATCACAATTGGACACCGATATCTTGTGATTCAACACCTAGATCAATACTATCCAATTTCGGCCATAATCATCTCCCGAAAAGGGAAGGTCCAATGACTCCGCCGGACCATAAACCGCCCCAAACAGTCACGCGTTGAGTATAGAGAGCTTTTCAACAATAACTCTTGAGTTTTCCGAGCTCCAGATGCGACAATTTTGCTTGTTGACGAAGTCACCAAGGTGGAAATGGGCCTCATCACACAAGATAATATTTCGATTGAATTCCGGATCATTTTCATGCATTTCAAAGGCCCAATCAGCCAAGACATGACGTTGTTGATGATCGGCCGGCTTGAGTTCTTGTGTCAACTGAACTTTATAAGCCTTAAGACCCAAAATACGTGTAATGACGTTTGTGGAATGCCTAATTCCAAAGAACGACGAGGAATGGACAAAGCTGGGTTTTCTTCAACACTTCCGCCTACAGTAGCAATATTCTCGGCTGTTCTTGAGCGACGTGCACGGGTTTTATTCTTCACATCACTAACTTGCCCCAACAGCTCGAATTTTTCCACCAATTTCATTTTTGCGATCCGACAAGGAGCTTCACGACAACCCAAAAAATGTTCGAGTTTTACGAACCGTCTCTGCCAAATTTTCACCATTTTTATTGTGAATTTTAATAACTAACTTCAATGCATTCTTGAAGCGTGTATCGTTCCATTTTCATTAATGGCGTAGTTTCCATTTGTCAAATGTCAAGAAATGACAGCTTCAAACGCGACATACACCGAAATAGCGGGCTTTTCAAAATAACCTCTCTTATCGGAAAACCCTTCACTTCTTGTAACGCTCTTTGGCGTCAAAACATATATAACATGTTACTGTTGCCTTTGACGCCGAGCTCAAAAGTCTACCTTGAGGAGCGAACACTTTACGTCACTCCAAGAACTTCTTGAATCAAAAAACAATCTACTATTCGCATTCGTCCATTTCACATCATAAAATTCAGCTGAATTCTAATACATAATTTCCAGTTGTGACTCCAATAAAACTTCCACTCGAGTATTCGACTTCTACATAACCTCCAATATCCACGAAGTGTTCTAACCCTCGCAGGCGAAAAAACAAATTAACGAACAAGAAAGTACTTAAAGAGTAAAGAACACAAGCAACATTCTACCCTCAGACCTCTGGATTTAACAACGCTTTCCATTGCAATCCCCGTCGCAGTTTTTCTAATCAGTTCCGGAAACATAACGGCGCGAAATATAACTAGATCTGGGTCCCGCCGCCAACGCTAGTTCGAGAATCTCGTTACTCATTATTAATTTCACGACTGTTTCGCGGCTGCACGTGTCTTCAAGGGAGGTGGGGTAAGGAGGTGAAAAATAAACGTTTTTGTTTTTCGTCCCCGTTGAACTTGAGACCTTGTTTGAGTTTACTGAGGACTTGCTTCTTGTTTTCAATTCATCTTCATCGTTTCGATCAGAGCATGAATTATCACGGAATGGATCTGTTGAATTGTTCGCTTCGACTCATTGAAATTAACTATACAAGAAGAATCAAACGATACTTGTGTACTGACTGACTTCTTTATTCCTTCTTTTCAACAGCTTCACACCCATGGAGGTACAGGAAGGGGTGGAGCATATACTATACTAGCAGACCCTACAGACGTTGTTCTGTATACACAAAAATTCATTCAATTCGATCCAGCCGTTTAGTTGCAGAGTTAAATAACCTAAATAACGACTACATCGCCATCTGTTGATCTGATTTGAGATCATAAACATACGGGTATCAGGCAATCCAAAATACATTCATACATCTCTCACACTTCGGTACCTTCTCCTACCCGCCTAGTCCCTACCTCGGAGATGCATTTTGGTGCGATTTCATCTTCAACCTGCCATATCTTTTGATGTATTCATCATAATTGAATGATGTAAAAGGCAATTTCGTTCTGAATTAAATGGGTATGAACAACGTATTTAATTGGATAAAGATCAATAGCGTATTCATAAAAAAATACTCCCAAATAATGCATAATTTTGAAAAACATTTGGATACCTTCAAAAGGTAATACCGAGTGAACCTTGAAAGATAGATATATGCTATCGCGAACTTTTTCATACGAATTTGAATCCATGCATTATTCGTGATACAAAACTACCCACTTTCCCTATTCGAATTCATGATGCGTTTGCAACCCTCTCCAGGGGTTTGTTAATAGAACCAAGCTTTATATCCCTGTCATCAAACATCGAACTGTCTGAGTGTTTTCACAAATTCTGATTCGTTGAGAAATGAGAAGTTATTAAAAGAGGATTCTCTCAAATGAGACACCCTGTAATATAATCATAGTTATCAACTCTTTCCAGTGACAACTGGAGGGAGTTGTGTGATACCTGCTGCAACCAAAGTTTCAAGTCACGAACCCAACCAGAGGGATCTAACCAACCTAATAACTTAAAACACCCCATAGAGGGACATTATAGGAATTTCTGCTTGACTAGCTTTCCTCGGTTAGCAAACATTCAGAAACTTCGAAGTCGGTTAAATTTTTGTCGGATCAAAACTTGGAAGAAAATTACGCTCCATAAAGACCTTTCCGTTCGACTTGAGCGATCCTGAGATGGATTTTCTTGGACGTATGCATTGTTCCTAGCAGTTTAATCTCGACCTCATCTTTCATTAATTCCACTGAAAATTCATTTCAATATTTTATGAAATGCGTTGCTGGAATTTATCGGAAAAAGTTACGACCCTTTGGGAACGGCCGGCGCGAACTATTCAAGAGTTTTATGAAGTCTGGAGAAAAAAATTACGAGAGTTTTCAGGCGTAAACGGTGGGTAGTAAAGTTGTTTTCAACTGGGGTGGTCGTAAATTATAGAGATGCTTACTGCGGCATAGTTTCATACGTGTTATTCCAGGAAAAACTCTGAGAAAACGTGTAGTTAGATCCAAACAATCTATTTAAAAGTATTATTTTAAAATACATACTTAACAATCACTTAATCATTGCAAAATGATAAACTATGGTAGTATGGTAAGAATAATATCAACTAAAGAAATTGCCCAAAATGACCACTTCATTCAATACTCATAGTTCATATAGTTGTCTCAAGTTGTTTAGACTATTTTTGATAGCATCATTAGCGACTCTCCAAGACCGTCTTAGAAATGGCAATGTTTCAAACCCTTGATTTGGACGATGTCCTGTATTTAACCAAGAGCAAGAAAGTGAATTAACAAATCAAATAATTAATCTCTCAAGAAAAGCTGCAAAAAAATAATCGTGCTCGGGAAGAGCCAAATATAAGAACAATGAAAAAACAGGTTTTTGGCAATTTTGCTGATTATAACGTTTCAGAGGACAAAAATAACAACACTGTCACTAAACAAAAACCAGATCCAAAGTAGCCTACAATTTTAATAGCGACGATGAGGACAAAGAAAACTCAGAAGTTGAAATTAATGAAGACATCTGTATAATGTGCGGCGAATTCGAAAAAGATAGGGAACTTTGGATAAGGTGTGTCCATTGTTCTGGATGGGCTCATGAGCCTTGCATCGATGGAGAGGCAAAGAAAATCTTCATTTGCGATTTCTGCCAATGACCAGTTCAATGGAGGCCCCGGCCGATATTACCCCCACGGTGCGGGTAATGCCGGCCACTTACTATTATTTTTGAAAATTCATTATGTAGCTACTACTTATCTATACCCTTCTGTTTTTTTATAAATTTAGTTTCTGAATGTCTTATCTTTGATTTACACCAACCCGTTTCCTTCTGAATCATCAAACCTTCATGAAATTCCAAATTTCCTTAGGAGGCCGGTAATCCCCCACTCTCCCCTAAGTTAGGGTTGTGAAATTTTTACGGTATTTCCGAAACCACTAATCCGATCATTTCGTAATACGGTAGTTTGAAGGAAAATGATGACGCGCAGAAATTGAAAAAAAAATATTTTGTCAATACTAGCTTTACTGGCAAAGGATGTCAAAGACGAAATTTCATTGGGACTGGAGTCCACAGGAAACCTGTTAAATTCAACTTCTTCACCCTCATTACAAATTTGCTCACTGGGCCACTGTTTGTGACTTGGAGCATACAAAATCAACATTGCACAAATATAAACATTCCACATGCCGTAAACTCCTGTATGCATTATGGAGGGCAGCTCGATGTCCAGATTTTCATCCCATTTATTTTGACTTTCTGCCACCTGGCTCAAAATGAAGGAAACCACGGTTACCGCTGCGCAAACAAGGGTAGCCAACATGAGAAAGTTAAACCTGTAAATTATGCCTTCATAGTGAAGCCTGCGAGCTTGACTCATGCTTGGAAGCACCAATCTTTTGATGCTCATATTTTTGAAGACAGACCAGATCATGTAGCACAAGAAGATGAAATAGAGAGAAGCAGATAGACCTGCGAGTATTATGAATGTTAACGCTAAGTTTGTTCCGATCGGAGTCACCCAAATGGAATAAAACGGGTTGACAAGTTGAACACCACGTTCGCAAAGGTCCAATATGAGAAGGGACAAACATCCAATTATAATAGTGCTTAAATGTTTCCAATACAACTTGATGCTGTTTTTACAGCCGTTATCTTGAATCAACATGTGTTCACCGGCAAAACTAGTCAAAACGAAAGAAGCATTGCGTAAAAACACCTTGTCTTATGTCGCTCAATAAAAGCATGTAAGGCATTTCAAAATGGAGAGTGAGATATTCTAAGGGAAGATCTAAAATGGCTAAGGCTCCTCCCAACCACATCAACATGCATTCCAACAGTGCAGGAACTCTTGTGGCATTCGAACACGATTCCAGAACCAAAACATTATGGCTAAGATTATGGGAAAGAAAACCATCTTGATAGAGAGCCAGACTTGAGTAAAACCTCCGTTCATATGTATCGCATGCAGATACATGTCTATCACTCGTGAAGTAAGCTTAGTATTTTTCATTGAGGTGTAATTGTAAGGTAAGCGTATGTTCAAAAGATAATAATCATGGTACAAACAACCCAGTTCAAATAAGGGGACTAGAGAGCAATCATAAGGTTGTCCATCCAGATTTTTTACACTTCTATCCATACTACAGTCCATATAACGTTTTTCTTCAGAATGTGCGTAGTATTTCCATGGTGTTTTTTTACCATTGGACAATTTATTGCTGTAAGCCAGTCTTGCATCAACTGTGAGTTCAACAACAGGTTCAAGAAGTTGAAGGCTATTATGGTATACGGAAACTATCTCCAATAATCCAACTAAATTTGTTGCCATCGAGAGAAATCATCGCCATATAATGGGATCTCCATCATGAATACCTGAAAATGCAATTTCTCATTGAACTGTGATCCAAATACAACAAAGAGTCACAATAATAAATAATAAGCCATAAGAAAACTTACCAAGTTATCGGCATCTAAGTTTGCTGTAGATTCGGGATCTTCCAAGTTGATAATTCGGGTGCAATTTTCCTTGAAAACCAAACATTGAGATCAGAGTTGAGTGGAGTATCATGCACTTCGCAAACTGTCGCTAAGACCGACTGAGATCGAGCAGGCGATGGAGAAATTATTCCAACAAGAAACATGCCGCCTGAAAAACCAGCAGAATTGTTACTAGAATGCCCAGCTTGCGACCGCTGAGATTTTCTAGAATCGTTCCAGGCATCTCGCCGTCAATTCACAATTTCTTTTTAGTCAATTTAACATCTAATAATTAGGCATCGGTAAAACAAACAATTACACTTTAGGTGTGTTCTTTTATTCACCGATGGATTCACCCGGATGGAAACCAGATGAAATGTCAGATGGCTCATCAGATGTCGAATAAAAGAACGAGTTGATAGTTATCTGCTGTTTAGTTGAGTCGTGACAGATAACATTGACCATAGATAAATAAACTAGTTTATTTATCTATGACATTGACGTTTCTGCCATACAAATTTACCCCCCTCCACTTGACTCATCAGAATTTCATCACATTCACCGGCTCTGAAAGTCGATGGATCCGATGAGCCACCGATGGAAACATCGGTGAGTAAACGAACGAGTGACAGTTTCATCCGCTGAATAAACGAACGACTTGATGCAACCGTGGTGACAGCGGTGAATCCATCTGATGAATAAAAAGGCGTTTTCGGAAACTTACTCAGGGTTACTAACTCGATCCATCGAGTCACGTGATGGATCTACTCGGGTCTCGGACCCGGGTTCAGTGTTTACGAACACATCAGGTTTAGGATTTGAAGTGACAGTCGTATCAATAACATAACCAAACAAATTAATGAATTTATTTTTTTCGATCCCAGTCTATTCTCGGATTGTCTCTAGATATGCTTGCATTTATGAGCTTCTGTTGAATATTTCTTATAATTTCTCGTGTGCCCTTCCATGTTTAATTACATTTTTGACTACCTATGCTTGAGAAGTAGAGAATTTATTTTTCAGTTCCAATTTCACTTATTTCCTTTAGCTTTGCAGGATTTATTGGCTTCTGTAAAATATTCTTATAATTTCTGGTGTGCTCTCACTTGTTCAATGTTTCTTCGAGTACCTACCTATATTAAAGAAGAAATAAGGCTTCAGCTTTTACGCAGAAAGATCTGCATACAAAGTTATGAAGAAGTTGTGTGCACATTATTTTCTCGGCTCAAAGAACCACTCTTTTACAATGAGCCAAATTCTCTTCTCTTTCCATAATTTTTGGAATAGAATATATGAAATTATTTAGAAAGGAGTAGAAGACTTATTCCCGCTTTTTTCAAATACAAAATTGAACTGCAGTGCGCATGCGGTGCCTCCAGAACCCTACTCTCGAGTAGGGTTACGATAAATCAACCTGGGTCAGTGATCGAGTTAATAACCCCGTACTTTCCGAACACGGGTTGGATGTTCGGGGTAGGTAAACGAACGCCAAGGTTAGGGATCGAGTTAACCCGAGTAAGTATCCGAAAACGCCTAAAGAACACACCTTTTTCGTCATTCATTAGTAAACAAAGATCTTCTTCTTCTTCTCTATCCACTATGCTGTGGATATTTTGGGTCCGCACCAGCATGTACCCAGATTAGTTGTGTAGTAAACAAAAGTCGAATTTTGGCGAGCTGTGGTTACATGTAACTATCTAACTATCACGTGATCATTTGACAGTTAATGCACGTATTTTCTGTCAAATGATCACGTGATAGTTAGATAGTTACATGTAACCATGGAGGTAAAGGAAGGGGAGGGGGCATAACGATTGAAAAGTGTCACGTAACAAAACAACACAAAACAAGGAGGGACACACCAATATGGCCGACTTGGAACTTTTTAAACGTTGAATTGTATTATTTGTGCCTCATTTCTTGTTAATTTTCTCCACAATTTGTTGCAGAAAGATATTAAGTGTGAGTTAAAAGTGGTTTCTCAGTAAGTGAATGGGTGCTTTAACGAATCCAAAAAATTCCCGCCACAAAGTTGCCCATACCAATATGGCCGAACTATGTGACACTTTTGGAACAAAGGAAATATAGGATATGCTCCCTCCCTTCCTTTACCTCCATGCATGTAACCACAGCTCGCCAAAATTCGACTTAGAGTAGGTTCCACTAAGCGATCACAACGACCACGCTCACGCTCGTTCCCGTTCCACTAGCTTGTCACAAGTCCGCGGACGTTTTTGGACGGTTTGCATGTGTTTTGATTTTGTTAACCTCGGATGACAGTTCTCCCTAAACGCTCACGTCGACCACCGTCCTGACGTGGGTCTCCGTGGGCCTTTGCGGGCGAAATTGATGACGTCACAAACACTCGCGTGAGCGTTGCGGTCGTTCAGCGGAATGTAAACATGAGGCGTTTTGGGCGTTGTGATCGCCAAGTGGAACCTACTGTAAAGATAAGGTTGAAGTTGATCGAGAATGACATGACATTGACAAGTGAAGTGACATAAAATCTCTGCTTGCTGTATTCTGTGGCTTGCGTTTAAAAATTGGAATATTTGGAATGTGAGTCTGCATTTGTATTTCTCGAGAATGGCGTCTGCTTGGTGCTTGACTAGCTTTCCTCGGTAGCAAACAATTCAGAAACTTCGAAGTCGGTTAAATTTTTGTCGGATCAAAACTTAGAAGAAAATTACGCTTCATAAAGACCTTTCCGTTCGACTTGAGCGATCCTGAGATGGATTTTCTCGGACGTATGCATTGTTCCTAGCAGTTTAATCTCGACCTCATCTTTCATTAATTCTGTTGGAAATTCATTTCAATATTTTATGAAATGCGTTCAAGGAATTTATCGGAAAAAGTTACGACCCTATGGGAACGGCCGGCGCGAACTATTTAAGAGTTTTATGAAGTCTGGAGAAAAAAATTACGAGAGTTTGAAGCGTAAACGGTGGCTATATAGTAAGGTTGTTTTCAACTGGGGTAGTCGTAAATTATAAGATGCTTACTGCGGCATAGTTTCATACGTGTTCTTCCAGGAAAAACTCTGGGAAAATGTGTAGTTAGAGCGCCTACATAAGGTTACAAGGTTACGGATGAAATATATCAGTAGAGGTTGACATTGATATATGAGGTGTATCAGAGGGAGATCATTCGATATAACTTCAAGGAAAGAGAGATACATTGTAGTTTTATTAATGCTTCATATACATAGTCAAAGGGATTTCTAGAAAATATAGATTGATGATTTGCTTGCAATGTACTAACCTCCGGTGTTTTATATCACTGAAGCTTCGAGAATGTGCCCGACTAGAGCACTAGAGTCACCACAGAACTCACTCCTCAACATCTAGTGAACAAAAGAGTATGCCATCCATTGAATATCTAAGGAAAGTACAGGTAATGAGAGAATCATAATTTAGGGAGTCTGGGCAGCGAACCAACCCACTGATATTATGATAAGAAAAAGGCATCGAGAAGTAATATGGCAGAAGGATAAGTAGGAAAATGAATACACTGCCTAAAACTTCAGATTAATATCGTTAAATGGTATAGAGATGGTTCTAAAAGCACAATAGGAGCCGGCGCTGGAGTATAGGGAAAAAAACTAAGTGTAGTACACTATTGTTTACCTCCTATTCTAGTGTTTTCAGGGCAAAAAATATTTTGGATTAGAAGAATGCTTGCATGGAGACTTATCAAGGTTGTGATATAGTGATCCATTCTGAGAATCAAGCTGCTATTAGGTGAAGCACTGAACTCCTATGTAACCGACTCAAATCTAATGGGAGTATCGAAGAAAACTCAAAGAAGAAGGCGAGAAGAACATGATATCTTTAGTAATACACTAGCCAGTGGCTGCTGCTCAGAGGAGGTGAAGGAGGCCGAGCCTCCACTAATTTCACTGCATTTTATTCATTTTGAATTTAAGTTCAAATAAAAAATCACATTTCTATATCTGCCTTATTTGAAGCATTTTATCTACTATTCAATCTCAAAGTAATAAACATATGTTTATTACTCGGCGATCTGAAACATACATACATTATCCGCAACACACAATACAACGTAACGGATAGCAGGCAAACCGCTTAGCGAAGGAGGCTCGCTTCCACGAGTCGAGATTCGTTAGAATGTAACATTCCAAACTTCTTCAAATGAACGATGCGGGAACCACTCAAAATTCAAGCTGTAGATCACGTGTCGGAGGCGCGGCTCCGCGGCATTATTTTCGCTTCTAGACGAACGAGCTTAGTCAAAACTGAACGTCCGATCGGCCCGAATCAACCGCGGCGATCGTGGATGGAGATCAGCTGTTGTTTTGCTTCCCTCCCTTTTTATTAACGAGGTATTAATCCACTCAGCGTACGGTTGTGGTTTTGTGATATTTTTTCGGAAAAGTTGTAGGTAAGATTTTAATATTTCAGCAAGAAAGATGGAAACGGAAACAAGAAGTGAGAACTATAATGCAAGTAGTGAACTTAAAGAAACGCAAGATCCTGTAGATACTACCTAGCGATACGGTGTTCCCCTAAGAACATGAACCTAGGGGTTAACGCCACCATCTTGAATATTTTTCTCGCTCGAATTTTGGTGAACTAATGCATTCTGAGTAGTCTTACTTCTTGTCAATGAAGGACTATCCTTTAAGTCACGAATAGAAAAAATCAACTCGAACGATACATCTTCGTGACAAGGTCTTCCAACGTGAACCCATCGACATCCTATATAACAAATGGATCGGCCCATATAATCCTCGAGCCGTTAAATCAAAGCAGGTCGCACCTCTTATCCGGGGTGTAGGACCATAAATCAACTCCGTATGCGAAATTCGGATTAATGGTCCTCCCGCACACAGGTCTCCTGATGGAACCAAGGAATTCCTTGGCAAGTTGGCTTTGGAGGACGCGTGCCTGATAATGACTATCGGGATTCGAGACTAAAACGGGAATGAGGTTCCCACGGGACTCCTCATACCGGCTGCGGAGGGCTGAGAGCCTGTTCCCATGTTACGTACAACCTGGATAGCTGCAACGTGGATTTTGTGGTCTTGGTGCATCGAGATATAATAGAGAAGAGACGCTATGAGATACAATTGACTACTATCACTATTTTTCAACGCAATGAGGTAGACAAGAACATATAGGACAATTTAGTATGGATTCCTGGTCACTCAGGAATCAAAGAAATTAATAGGCTAACGCACTAGTCACAAAGGGAGGAGGAACGCCACTAACTGGCTCAGAACCTATCTGTGGTATAGGCCATCGAGATATAATAGAGAAGAGAAGCTATGACATACAATGAGTAAGGAAAAATAGTACCACTGGGCGGGGTTAAGTCGGGGACCAATATGGGCGGAAAGTTCAGGTTGAATTAAGTTGCCAGTTTTCTGTTCATAAATTTCACCCAAAAAATACGACGTGTTGGGTCTTTAGGAATCCTGTTTAAATAAGGTCAATTTAATATCAAATAAACAATATTTCTTCGGGCGATAATATATAGATATAAAAAGATATCAGAATACCAAGACAGACTGGCAAAAATTTCGAATGCGGATCTGTTCAGTACTCATCCCTACCTGTGATATGTTTTTCTTCTAATTTTCTTCTTATCTGTCTCTTCTCTGCTTGAAAAAAGCTTAACAGTGCACGATACCATTTTATTGTATATTATTGATAAGAAAAAATCACAATTTAACTAGAAACGGGCGCAAGAATCACAATTCCTTCAGAAAATTCAACGATTGTCAAATTTGACGTTAGGTGGTAGTAATATGGCGGATCTGACACCACGTTTATTTCAATGATGGCAACTCTATTATCCTCTATCTCTATGTGTTGGTGATTGTTTTGTTTAGAATGGTCGCTAGATGAATTGTTTTTGGTCTAGACCATAGGTCGAATATATCTTGATTGATATTTGAGGGTAACTGGAATTTATGGGAAATTGATTTAAAGGAAAGTTATACAAAGACTAGCGGACCCAACAGACGTTATTCTGCATACACAAAAATTCTTTCAATCGATCCAGCCGTTTAGTTGCAGAATAGATGAATAACCTAGATAACGACTACAGCGCATCTGTTATCTGATTTGTGATCATAAACATACGGGCATTAGGCAATCCAAAAAACATTCATACATCATAGGTTTAAAATTTGTACAATATGGCATTAGTAAAAAATTTTGTATACCTAATATGTCAGTTCATACGTTATTTCTGATTAAAATTTTAAATTTCGATTCACTCGATGTAACTTCACTTTCTGTCCAAATGTCAAAATCATTATAACCTATAAATATGTATTCTATGAATGCTTGATTGTCGTACGAAAAAGCCTTTTATTTTTTCTGAACAAATTTTTGGAAATATTTTGTTGTATAAACCTTGCCCTAGCAATTATGAACACAAAAAAAAATTATCCAATTGGTGCAGCCGTTTGAAAGATATTGCATTTTGACGGTAACCATAGATCCTGTTTTATTAATATAGATAGAAGATTTATGATGCATATAAGGTTCATAACACAGATCGCCTGATGGGGCGCGTGCCGTCAGCCTAATAATGACTATCGGGACTAAAACGGGAATGAGGTTCCCACGGGACTTCTAATACTGGCAGCAGGGCTGAGAGCCTTTTCCCATGTTACGAACACCTGGAACGTGAATAGCCGGGGGTTTCGATTAGGGGATTGGTGATTGTTTTGTTTACAATGGTCGCTTGATGGATTGTTTTTGGTCTAGACCACTGGTCGGCTTTATCTTGATTGATATTTGGAATTTATGGGAAAATTGATTTGGGGGAATGTTTGGGGTTGTTTGACTTCATGTTGAAATGGCTACATGAAATTGCTCAACGAACAGGGGTCGCCACTTATGGGTCGATTACATTGAGATGCTACTGAGCGAATTTAGAAGCGAGTGAATTAGCTCGTGAGATTTTGATGATTACACACAAAACTGTCTACTCGCTGAGTAGCCAACAATCTGGCGATCCACGTGAGGTTTATGTTTTGTATTTGTTGTTGAGGATCTAAGATGAATGTCAAATACGTTTTCAAATTTAAGAACCAGGAACACTACCGAGTAGATGAGAACTCACAGATTGTTTAGTAGCAACTGTGATTACACACGGCTTGTTTACATGCCAACAAGCCAAAACGCCAGCGATTTAGCGTGTAAAGTAGCCCAGCTTTCAACTTTAGTCGCAGCTTTTTACAATCAGATTGTTGGCTTGTGAACACGATTACACTGAGCGAATTTACAATCAGTTACTAAATTCGCTCAGTAGCAGCTTGTAAAGTATCTCAATGTAATCGACCCATTAATTGGAGCTAGTAAAAAGAGTAACCACATTTTTCAGTCAAAAATTATTATGTCTGCATGAAGAATTCTAGGTCTAGGAAAATTTCAGCGTGGTTGTAGGGTTGGAATTGGCTGCTTTTAGAGACAGTACAAGGGAGCTAGAATTTGCATTGCCTCTGATAGTCAGATGGCACTAAGACCACTGATATGTAGCCATACACTCAGATAGCTGCTATTAAATCACTGAGCTTCTGCGTCATCGACTCAAAAATGATCTGGGAGTTCCGAAACATACTCAAAGGGGTGGGCAGAAAAATAAGGCCTTTTTAATCTTGGTTCCCGGCCATTCGGGACTCGGAGAAAACGAAAAGTCCAATACACTTGCCAAAGAGGGCGCACGAACCTCTCTCATTGGCCCAGAACCCTTCTGTGGTTTAGATAAATGTACCTATAAGAAGGAGTTTCTGGAGAAGGAAAAAGCCGAGAGGTAAACTCTGGCGGAATCTCCCAGGGATAGATTATTCCACTAAGTTCTTTCGGAACTTTGAAACAGCCAGATCCAAAAGATATCTGGATCTTAGTAATTACACAATTACACCTCCTCACTGGCCTTCTTACAAGACACTGTCGCCTCAGGAAGCACCTGGTGAGGATGGGATTATCGGACACTGACGAGTGTAGGTTCTGTGGCGAGGAGGAAGAACCCCATTCACCTAATTATGGAATGCTTTGGCATTGCGAGTCTAACGAGAGAATGCCTTGGGTGAAAAACTTGTAAGAGTGAGGAACTAGCCTCGTTGAAGCCTTTACAGATATTGGATTTTATCAGATCTCGGGAACTGGAAGGCTAGCTATGAGGGTATGGTACGAACAGCTCTGTAAGAGGGCACAATTGACCTTAAGGTCGCCGTGAACGGTAACCCCTTTTTAAACTAAACTACACTAAAGACCACTGATGGCCTGTGATTTCAAATCAAGAACCATTTGAAGCTATAAACAATCACCCAAAACACTGGCGTAGTAAACAAGCTATTTCAGTATGGGTACTCGCCCACCAAATCGTTGAGAGAATTGAGGAATCTGACGCTCTTGCAAAAAGATGAGCAACACTCCTTTCTCCAGAGACATATGCGTCCTCATGTTGGGTATCACCCATACTGATTGAATCGGATGTCATTATTCCAATCAACCACAATCTTATCTAATATCAGAGAGGTGAAACGCGTAACATCGCCATAAATATCAAAAGGGTGAATGCAGAGAATAATATTAATCGATTGAAATCAACCAATATTAAACTCATACTTCGGAACTAATCTTGTCCGTGTTCAAGACAAAATGCAACGAAGTGGTATCAAACAGATCACCTATGGATGGCCATTTTGTCCTTATTAGGACTCATCAGCACAGGATAGCTCTGAATCATGCAAGGTATTCCTTGGAACTTACAGCGAAATGACATTTTCTTTAAGGTATAAATATACCGAAGACGAAGAAACTAAGAACGAGCACAAGATTAGCTCCGAAGTGTAACTTTAGATTGCTTGATTTAAATCGATTAATATTATTCTCTGCTTTCACTATTTTGATATTCGTGGTGATGTTACGTGTAAAACCTCTCTTATTTTCACTTCAGTGTCAACTGACGTTACCCTGGTGCCGTATTCTCGAGAAGTGATATTCGAAAACGTATACGAACTTCAATGCGCGAGTCCTCTTTTACCTGCAAAAATGCACACCGCGCAATGAAGTTCGTATACGTTTTCGAATATCACTTCTCGAGAATACGGGCCCTGAGCGCACCGCGTCGTAGACTGAAGACGTAAAATTTGCGAAATGCAAGACAATGCGACAAATGGTAAACATCTCGCTACTTTGTTCAAGGTTCATGCTATGGAAGAAGTTTTCGTATGAAACTAGAGATGGCGTCTTCGGTATATTTATATACCTTAGAGAAGATTCCATTTCACTGTACGTTCCAAGAAATACCTTGTACCATTCCCTGTGCTGATGAGTCTTAATAAGGACGAAATGGCCATCCATAGGTGCTCTGTTCGATACCACTCCCCTGTATTTTGTCTTGAACGAGGACGAGATTAGCTCCGAAGTATGAGTTTAATATTGGTTGATTTTAATCGATTAATATTATTCTCTGCTTTCACTAATCTAACCTTATCTTACAAGTTTTGCCTGATTCAGTGAATTATTCAACCATACAGGGAAGAAACATTTCCTAATACACTAAAAATTCCAAGAACCTCCACACACCCTCATAAAACTCCAAAAAGTCAATCGATCTTCACACTCTCCGCTGTAACGCCAAACTAATGAAACTCTGAATTCTTCCAGCGTTGCCCTTTAATTAAAATTCTGAACTCGAACGTATCTCTCTCTCTCGACCCGTAGCCGAGGGTTGTAAAAGTTGCAATAATTAGAATTCGTTCGCTAACTTCTCCCCGTCGGTCTATTTTTTCGAATTAGCCATTACTTTCGCGTCGGTTGTTGAAAACAAGAGAGTTACTCTGGGAGTACGCTGTGTGAACTTGAAACTTTGATGCGTTCAATGCAGGTATTAACAGGCTATTGTGCGATAATTAGAATTCCTGGAGTTGCTTCGGGGGTTCTTTGATGTCTTACATAAGTTTAATGTGAAGGTTGTTTCAAATTGCTTATTTGCATTCATTCTCAAAAACTTTTTATTGGTAATTAAAGTATCAGTTCTGATATTTATGTGGAAAAATAATATCCTTCAAATGGCCTTCTCTTAGAATTCTACGTCATAGACAAACTAAAAAAATAGATGAGCCACTCGTATATTCCGCGCCATCTACAAGAGTTGGACACTAATACACGAAAAATTTATTTTCAATTTGATAATTAGATGTCGTTGCATTCATGGAAATCCTATCGAGAAAATAGTAAGTATGTAAAATCATTATTACCAAAAAACCTTTGAATTGTCAACTGACACAAGGAGTGGTTTGACACGTTCTTTTTGAAATATAATAAATTTCGATATGCCTGCAAGAGTGAATAAGTGCTGTGTTATTGAATGTGAAAATCGAGATGCAAGAAGGTAAATATAAAATATATATTATATATATTCTGTTACCTATAAGAATTAAGATAGTTTTCAAAAAAGTTTTGCATGTATTGAATAAGTTTAGAAGATGAATACTCTATATTGTATTATTGAATTTATTATTGTTAGTTTTTGAGAATGTTTTCAATGCAATTATTAGTTTATTGATTAGATATTTATGAAATAAATCTGTATTTTCAATTGGTGATATTTCAGTTAATAAATTTTATTCTATCTAGAATTTGATTATTGATCCTCATTCTCGATTCCGAAAGAAAATCAGATGAAAGTTCGTTGCATTCGTATTATTTTCATGAAAATAAATTTCCTCACTCATCGATAACTTCATCCACACACAAATCCATTTCTGATTTCCTTTTGGAAATTGAATTTCAAAAAACTTTTTGCCTCTTGTATATGGGAGTACCTACCTTCAAAATGTGCAGTACAGAATTCTTTTGAGGCAGCTTTACGATACAGATTCCTTTTTCAATTGAGCTTTTTTCACGAATTAGTAATGTTCAACAAAAACAGATGGCGTTGAGCTTGTTCTACTCTTGTCTCATCTATTCTCCGTTAGTTCTTTGAATATAAAACCACCAAAATGGTTTTATATTCAAAGGTTTAGTTAGTCTATGACTAAAACCCTCTAAACTATTCAGGAGCTCAACGAGTCCAGTGGCGTAGGCGTGACCAGGCTCGAGACTCTTGTCCTCGATCATTTAGCGATAAAACCGCTGAATAATTCATCCCAATTCCGGAGAAAACGTACGTACCCTAACAACATTTCGGGTCGAGGAATTGGTCCTGAATAATGGATCGGTTTCTACGATATTTCCACCCCCCAAATAGGGGGTTTTTTTCTTTTCTCCCGATAGTCTACCGTTTCAAAGGGCTCGACGACTGCGCTAATGGAATTTTGTATCGTGCACCGTGCGTAAAAATTTTAATTTTCATTTCGGCAATTTTTTCCCTCCTCGGTATTTTTAGGGAGACGAAAGAAATGTTCCTTATGTATTGTGATGTTTATATATTCGAGAACGTGTGGGTATTTCGCATATTACGTATTGGAATTTCAGTAACTGCCTAGCGGAGTGAACGGAATGGAGCTGAAATGAAGTTTTTAACGACATTTTTCAGTATATGGTTTTTTCGAAAGGATTTCGTTTCGAATTTTTTCGCTTCTTATGTTTAGAGGTAGATACTATAATGTTATTTCAATTTCCGAAATATTGAAGGATACAACAAGTCGGTTTTTTAAAATGAATAAAGGTTGACGCTCACTTGGACGAGACGAAGCGAATAATTGTTTTCCGCAGGCACGATTTGCACTGAATCAAATGGTTAGGCGCTCACTTGGGAGGCGCGAAGCGAAGATCAGAATCGTTTGATTCAGTTCAAATCGTGCCTGCGGAAAACAACTCTTCGCTTCGTCTCGTCTCGTCTCGTCCAAGTGAGCGTCAACCTTTATAGTCAGTTTAAATACCATAAGTTGGACATTTAAATGGGTCATTATTGTTCAATTTCATATAGGATGACCCACCTTTTATTTTGAGGTCGACGAAAAAATATAATATATACATAGAAAATTCTGTTGTAAATAAAAGCTAATACAGTGGAACTTCCCTATAACGAACGTCTGTATAACGAATTTCTCTGTATAACGATTCCGTACAAGACATTACACCTTGAATCCAAATTCCTTTTAAAAACGCCCTCTAAAACGGAGTTAATTCTGTCTATAACGAAATATTCAAAGAACATCGCTCTTTGAATGGTTATTGGTTAGAAGGTATAAGGGTGGGTTTTTGCCGAAAATTTTCCGGATGTATGTAATAAATCTTGACTTTAAACTAAATCATTACGGCGGGCAGAGAGATCCTTCTGAAACAGTTTTAAATACACCCCTATCTGTTTGGTTTTAATCTAACCATTACGCTAGCGTGAAAGATGTGCAAAAATCTCAAAGGAAGTGCTTAAGTTGAATGATAAACTTAAATTTATCAGTGAAGTCGACCCGCGATATTGCCATCTAGAGACACAAATTTTCTTCTTAACGAAATTTCTTTTTAACGAATTTTTTTGTGGATTTAGCGCTTTCGTTATAGGGAAGTTCCACTGTAGTTTTCCGAAACTATTTTGATCCGATAAGTATGATGGACGAATTTTTCCATAGAATTAGAAAAAAAATCAACCATTTGTTTTCTGTCGATGTCGTTAACATTTTACCTAGGTATTGTATGACTCTATTCATTGATGAAGTTTTGGATAAACAAATTCGTTGAAATCAAAACAGTAGCAAAGCTCTTAATCCCCTGATTGGTTATTTGTGAATCACTTAATACCACTTTTGATAACGTGAAAGCTTTAATTCCTCCGATTTTGTATCGATATCCAGGTATTTTTGCGTAGGTTTTAATCCGGTATTCAATTTCGCTAATCCTGCAGGAACCTGAATTAGTTCCTGGAAACCTACGCCAACGCTCGACCTTTTTTGATAATTAAATATGCGTATTTTTCGGATGAAATGGACAGAGAGAATTTTTTGCTCACCTTTTCAGAAGCAACAGAAACAACTGTAAATGGTAAATTTCGCTTCCCTACCTAAACATGATGAAAAAGTTGAAAAAAATCCTGGTATATACAGGGTTTTCCAATAAGGGGTGTTATTTTGAATAGCCCGCTATTTCGGTAGATGTCACGTTTGATGCTGTTATTTTTGGACATTTGACAAGTAGAAATTACGCCATTAATAAAAATGGAACGATACACGCTTCAAGAACGCATTGAAATTATTAAAAATGCACTATAAAAATGGTGAAAATTTGGCAGAGACGGTTCGTAAAACTCGAACATTTTTGGGTCGTCGTGAAACACCTTGTCGGACCGCAATAAAAAAATTGGTGAAAAATTCGAGCTGTTGGGACAAGTTAGTGATGTGAAGAATAAAACCCGTGCACGTCGCTGAAGAACAGACGAGAATATTGCTGCTGTATCCGAAAATGTTGAGGAAAACACAGGTTTGTCCATTCCTCGTCATTCTTTGGAATTAGGCATTAACAAACATCATTACACAGTATTCTGCATAAAGATTTGGGTCTTAAGGCTTATAAAGTTCAGTTAACACAAGAACTCAAGCCGGTCGATCATCAACAACGTCGTGTCTCTGCTGATTGGGTCGTTGAAATGCATGAACATGATCCGGAATTACATCGAAAATCATCTTGAGTGATGAGACCCATTTCCACCTCGGTGGCTTCGTCAACAAGCAGAATTGTCGCACAATGAGAATTATTTCAATCAACTTGGTTATTAATCGAGCGACTAATGGTCTTGAACTATCAATCCGCTCACGCGCTAAAATATCTTGACCATTAGTCGCTGTCTTTAATAACCTAGTTGATTAAATAACTATTTCAATGTTCAATTTATGCTATTTTGATGTGTAATTGTAATGGGCAACCGAACACAAAATATTCAGATGCAGTACGAGTAGTGTCACAACTCTACTGGATTATATTATGTAGATTCATAGAAACTTATATTAAGTCAAATGTATGTCTTGTGCAAAAAAAATAATGGATTTCAATCAAGAATTCATACAAATTCATATTGGGATCGACGGAAAAATCTTGTGATCGACTCGTTTATTAATCTAGCTATTAAATAACTATTTCTATAGACTTCAAAATAAGAGGTGGGTTTAATTTATGAGCAAATTATTAATACCCATTAATGAACTACAGAAGCATCATTGTCAACACTAAAGAGAGAGACTAGAAAAAAATTTTCCTTTCGAGTTTATGCCCGACGCTCTCCCACAATCACATCGAATAAACAATAATTAAAGCTCCCTTAAACCAAAATCTAAAAAATTTACCACATCCTTCGACGAATCCAAAACCCAACCTCCAAATCCACCTCTTACTCCTAAAAAAAAACCGAAAAAAATCCTGGAGTCCACGGGACTCGAACTCGCGCACCGCTTATCGCACAGAGATCGCTCGTCGGGCTTGGGACGTCCGCGGCGGGCGTCGGTCGTCGCGAGGCTCACGACGGGACGGCGGCGCTTCGACTGGTGCCTATGGCGGGCGGACGGACGTTCGCGGAACCACCACGACGCGTCTCGACGCTCTGGAAGCGCCGAGTCTTTGATCGGTAGACATTGATCGCGAAGGTCATGGTGTGACGGACAGAAGGACATGCTGGAGGACGTCTTGTGGGCTAGGCGGCACGTTGGAGGTTGGCCAAGGGTATATTGACTATATTGTGCATTATACCAAAAGTTTAAGAAGACCCTTCTCTCTATGTTATACGAAGGCAGTTCAAATATAAACAAGACTTCGATTTTCAGGCACAATTGCGGGGGGAGAACTTTCCTGATTTTTTGTTGTTGGGTAGGTTTGTCAGGAGTAAGGGAAACACGTCGGCTTGCCTCATCGACCCTTTCGGTGTCCACTGTGACGATGTTTGAGCAAGAGCTTCCTCCTTCAAATGAGCAACGTATTGTTCTTTACCACTCCTTACTCGCTTGTTTAGACTCTGGGGTGTAGTGGTGCACCCATGTTTCATCACAGATGATATGTGAGTGAGAAATTGGTCTCCTTGTTCCTGAGATCGTGCAAGAAGACGCCCACACACCTGATAACGATGCAATTTCTGGTCAGCTTAGAGAAGGCGAGTAAACCACCTGGCGCAACCCTTACGGTACCCTTGCTCCTTTGTGAGTATGGAGTAGGTGCTCCCATAACTTATCCCGACCTAACTTGCAATTTCAGAAGTGGTACGACGTTTGTCGTCATCAATAAGCTGTCGAACACTACTGATGTTGTTCCCTGTGGTCATTGCTCTTATTTTCAACACAATCGCGGCCCTCCCACGAACTGTTTATGCCATGCAAACACTCTGGCTCGCGACAGTGTCTCTTCTCCGAACATCGGCAGTCAATCTCCTCAAGATTTTGGCCAGTTTTACGCCTTCTGTGGTGGGAAACTTGATTACAACACGTTGCGCAATTGACGGAGGAACATCTTGCTCAAACATCGTCACAGTGGACACCGAGAGGATTGATGAGGCAATCCGACGTGCTTCCCTTACTCCTGACAAACCTAACCAACAACAAAAAAATCAGGAATGTTCTCCCCCCACTATTGTGCCTGAAAATCGAAAAGTCTCTTTTATACTTGAACTGCCCTCGTATTTTCATATTTCTATGATCAATAAAAAAGGTCCATGAACGATATTGTAAACTCTGTCTCTTTCAGTTCGGTATGTGTTGTATCTTCTTCACTAAAGGGTTTCCAATAAGAGGTGTTATTTTGATATTAAAAAAAAATGCCATTTTTCAATATAAATGATCGGATGTTTATTTCATTATAAAGAAGAAGCTATGCCGTAAATAGTGGAAAATAACATAGGCTGTCCTATGTCCTCGATAGCCTCACGAATTCCATCTTTGAGGTCTTGAATTGACGCTGGCTATTGGCGTAGACCTTCTCTTTCAGGTGGCGCCAAAGGAAGAAGTCGCAATGTGTTAAATCACAAGATCTCGGGCCAATTGTGATCACCTCTTCGAGAGATAACACCCAATCATTAAAGATTGTTGATGATCGGACGGCTTGAGTTCTTGTGTTAACTGAACTTTATAATCCTAATTCCAAAGAACGACTAGGAATGGACAAACCTAGGCTTTCTTCAACACTTTCGGCTACAGCAGCAATATTCTCGGCTGTTCTTGAGCGACGCGCACGGGTTTTATTCTTCACATCACTAACTAGTCCCAACAGCTCGAAAATTTCCCACAAACTTTATTGCGGTCCGACAAGGTGTTTTTTCACGACGGCCCAAAAATGTATACGAGTTTTACGAACCGTTTCACCTTTTCATAGTGAAATTTAATAATTTCAAATGCGTTTTTGAAGCGGTATCGTTCCATTTTTATTAATGGCGTAGTTTCTACTTGCCAAATGTCAAAATATGACAGCTTCAAACTTGACATCTGCCGAAATAGCGGGCTATTCAAGATAACACCTCTTACTGGAAAACCCTTTATAACTGAACGAATAGATTTGCCACAAAATTAGAGGAAGTGTTTTACTCTCACAGTTGATTCTATGGTTGAAATGAATGTTTAACATGAGTCACTCAGCATTCTTGAAAAACCTTCAAGAAATATGGAGCACTCGACACTTTCTTAGTATGCTCTTTTCGTGACTCAATTTATTATTCTATTCATATCTAAATCTATCTCGGAAAAGAAACGAATTCCTAACCATTCCCAACCACTTTCAGCTGTCTGAACCCAATCCCAGACCCTTTCACTCGAAAAAATAAAAATTAGGCAGCAATTTTTTTCATCAACTTCAAGGGTCTCAGGCATGGCCCGAGGTAAACGAACCTAACAACTAAGTCAGCGTTCTGAGAGAACTCCGAGAGAGAAAATGTATAACAAAGTAGAAAGTGAGGAATAATGCTAAAGGACCCAAAAAAACTGGATCAGGGTTAAGGAAGCCATCAAAAAGATCCTGCGATAAGCACGACTTACGTGCCCGAAAAGTGGGAAGCCGGTCGATGATAGGCAACCAGGCGAACGCGACGCCGAAAGAAAATATGGTTTTATTAGCAGGGTTTGATGCGGGAAAATGGGATGTCACAGTTTGTGATCCAGCCGATCCCGGAAAATTGGAAATATGGAAGGGATTGTGAAACTATGTTGCGGAATGCTGGGAGTTCGAAGTTGATACTTTGTAGGTTAGGGAAGGGGAGGTTTTGGGGTATTTTGGGGTGATTTTATGTGAGGTTTTTGGGAGTTTGTTTATCGGAGAACAACGTGTCATATATGCAATGGTCTTGAACGGAGTCATTCGTTGAAATATACATAATCATATCGACATGAGTTTGTCACTAAGTTTTCATCATTATTCTGAAATTGAATTCGATATTATGGGTGAGATATGTATGAACATATTATATCCTGAAAGATCATCGGAGAGCTAGACCAGAACTGTTCTGTTAAATCTTCCTTCTTGCAATGAAGCACCTTGTCGGACCGCAATAAAGAAATTGGTGGAAAAATTCGAGCTGTCGGTACAAGTTAGTGATGTGAAGAACAAACCCGTGCACGTCGCTCAAGAATAGCCGAGAATATTGCTGCTGTAGCCTAAAGTGCTGAAGAAAACCCATTTATGTCCATTCCTTGTCGTTCTTTGGAATTAGGCATTCCACGAACGTCATTACCGTATTTTGCATAATTATTTGGTTCTTAAGGCTTATAAAATTCAGTTAACACAAGAATTCAAGCCAGCTGATCATCAACAACGTCGTGTCTTTGCTGATTGGGTCGTTGAAATGCATGGAAAATGATCCGTAATTCCATCGAAAATCATCTTGAGTGATGAGGCCCATTTCCACTCGGTGGCTTCGCCAACAAGCAAAATTGTCGCATCTGTGGCTCGGAAAAACCAAGAGTTATTGTTGAAAAGCCTCTCATCCTCAACGTGTGACTGTTTTGTGCGGTTTATGATCCGGCGGAGTCATTGGACCTACTTTTTCGAAAATGAGAGCAACAGTTACGGTGAATGGATTGCGCTATCGAGAGATGATTAATGGTTTTTTTATGGTCGAAATTGGATAGTATTGATCTGGACAATGTTTAATTTCACAAGACGGCGCTACGTACCACAAAAGCAACTAAGCCATTCACCTTTTGCGGAAAAAGTTTCCGGACTGGGTTATCTTTGAAAAGGTGATCACAATTGACCACCGAGAACTTGTTATTTAACACCTTACGACTACTTCCTTTGGGGCCACGTGAAAGAGAAGGTCTACGCCAATAGCCCAGCGTCGATTCAAGACCTCAAAAATGGAATTCGTGAGGCTATCGAGGATATAGGACAGCCACTTTGCGATTTGGTTTTGGAAAATTTCATTAAAAGGATATGGTTCTGTAAGCGTGGTCGTGGTGGTCATTTGCCTGATGTTATTTTCCAATATCAACGGTATAACTTCTTCTTTATAATCATTCATATTGAAAAATGGCATTTTTCTTTTAATATCAAAATAACACCTCTTATTGGAAAACCCTGTAGGTCTACAGACAGTTCCTTGAAAAATCATACAGAGCAGTTCAAAACACCTTTTCCTGGCTCAAAAGCAACTTTTTTCGAATGAATTTCAAGGAAAAATAAGAATTTTAAAATGTTCCCAGAAAGATCTCATCATCTTTGTCGTTTCTAAACCAAGTGACTCACATTTTCAGTGAAACTGGAAAATGAGACAACAGATGTTCTCAGTTTATCGGCAAGCGGTTTAGAGCGAAGTTGTATTCGAATTTATGCTTTTATACTTTCTTGAATAATAAATTGTTTGTTTTGACTCTTTATAAGTACTTAATAACGTAACATTTGTGAACGAAGAAAACTGAGAGAGAACTCAATAATTCATGAAGAGAATAAGTAAGTACGAAATTATTCTTACTTTTCTTCTTTGAGTCTTGTGATTTTAATATTTGGAAAGCTGAAAGTGTATACTGTAAGTAATACTACCCCTCTCAAATATAATTTAGGCGAATGTAATTGTTTTCAAGCGTTCGTTTCACAAGGATTGCTATATTGTTTTGCCAAAATGTCGGTTATTTTAGAATTTGGAGCGGAAAATGATCCCAAACGATCAGGTTCCGCTGCCAAATTCAATGCTGTCCGAGGGCCGGCCGTGCGTAAACACGATAACTCTCGAAAGGATTTTCCCAGATACTTGCAATTTTCAGGGTAGCTTCGGTAAATTTTCAAAAGGATTGTGGAATCTGAACCATGGAATTTTTATATTTTTAGTATCGATTTTTCACATATTCCATATTTTGAAAAATTTCCAGAATATAATTCCGATCGTGCTGAGATTTCGAATTCATATTTATAGTATCAATCTCAAGTCCTAGGTACAAAATTTTGAAGTAATAACCTTATCATTTCGAGTTTTCGCGCTCCTAATAACACACTGTAGATACAACCTCAGCAGTCATCCTGCATAAAATAATTCATTGAAACAATGGTTCCACTTACAAAATCTTAATCAAATCCTTCTAAAACATACAGACAATTTCATTAGATTGAACGAGCTATACATTTATCCAAGAATTGTCTTCCAATTCTCATCTAATTCCATTGCAAAACTTCCACAAGTCCATTATAAGTTCATCGAACTAAAAGGTCCAAAAAGTTTCCAGCCAATCACCTCATATCCAATTGACGACACCTTCAAATGTCCGCAGTCTGCAAAACCTAACAAATTTGGCATCGAACTCCCAACTTGGACAAACTTCGGTCGCTCTGTTAGCAAAATATGAATCACAGTAATTCACTTCCAGTTAAACTTTTTCTCGCCTGACGAAAAGGCCAGCAACGTTGAAATAAAGTTCAGTTCACCAGAAGCGTTTTCGTACTCTTGTTCTAAGGATCAAGGGAAGTATTATTGGCTAAATGGATATACAGGGTGTTTCCTAAACATGCGGCAAAAATTCAGGGTGTGGTTCCTTGGACTATTTTAAGCATGTTTTGTCCTTTGATGATTTTTGAAAAACCTCTTTGTTTCGAAGATACAGGGCGAACAACATTTTTCATATTTTTAAAATTAATAATAGTTTAAATAAAAATGCGTACCGCACTGTGTTTACTAAGTAGGTACAATTTATTTTTAAATTTGTTTAACAACATTCCAATTACTAAAAACGGCCAGTTTTTGACTTAAAATTGATAAGTTCAGATGGTAAAGGAATACAGATTAAACACGGTTTTCATTTGAATTCGTTTTGTGATGTATTAGCAATTAACATTTATCTTTGACTATTATGAATCGCTATTGTATGCTGGCTAGAGGTGGTCATTTTCAACAGTTTTTGTAGGTTAAGTTAAATTTTCATGTAATTTTTCATAATAAAATGTTATTATCTGAAATTTTGTTTCCCCGGTATCTTTGAAACAAAGAGGTTTTTCAAAAATCATCAAAGGACAAAATATTCTTAGAATAGTCCAAAGAACAATCCCCTGAATTTTTGCCGCATGTTTAGGAAACACCCTGTATAAAGGGTTTTCCAATAAGAGATGTTATTTTGATATTCAAAGAAAAATGCCATTTTTCAATATAAATGATCGGATGTTTATTTCATTATAAATAAGAAGCTATGCCGTTAATAGTGTAAAATAACATCAGGCAAATGACCACCACGACCACGCTTACAGGACCATATCCTTTTAATGAAATTTTCCATAACCAAATCGCAAAGTGGCTGCCCTATGTCCTCGATAGCCTCACGAATTCCATCTTTGAGGTCTTGAATCAACGCTGGGCTATTGGCGTAGACCTTCTTTTTCACGTGGCCCCAAAGGAAGAAGTTGCAAGGTGTTAAATCACAAGATCTCGGTGGCCAATTGTGATCACCTCTTCGAGAGATAACACGGTCCGGAAACTTTCCCCGCAAAAGATCAATGGTTTCGTTGCTTGTGTGGCACGTAGTGCCGTCTTGTTGAAAGTAAACGTTGTCCAGATCAATACTATCCAATTTCGGCCATAAAATTCATTAATCATCTCTCGATAGCGCAATCCATTCACCGTAACTGTTGCTCCAGCCTCATTTTCGAAAAAGTAAGGTCCAATGACTCCGCCGGACCATAAACCGCACAAAACAGTCACACGTTGAGGATAGAGAGGCTTTTCAACAATAACTCTTGGGTTTTCCGAGTCCCAGATGCGACAATTTTGCTTGTTGACGAAGCCACCGAGGTGGAAATGGGCCTCATCACTCAAGATGATTTTTCGATGGAATTCCGGATCATTTTCATGCATTTCAACGACCCAATCAGCAAAGACACGACGTTGTTGATGATCGGCCGGCTTGATTTCTTGTGTTAACTGAACTTTATGAGCCTTAAGACCCAAATCTTCATGCAAAATACGATGTAATGACGTTTGTGGAACGACGAGGAATGAACAAACCTGGGTTTTCTTTACCACTTTCGGCTACAGCAGCAATATTCTCAGCTGTTCTTTAGCAGCAACGTGCATGGGTTTTATTCTTCACATCACTAACTTGTCCCAGCAGTTCCCAACGTTTGTGGAATGCCTAATTCCAAAGAACGACGAGGAATGCAGAAACCTGAGTTTTCTTCAACACGGGTTTTATTCTTCACATCACTAACTTGTCCCAACAGCTCGAATTTTTCCTCCAATTACTTTATTGCGGTCCGACAAGGTGCTTCACGACGACCCAAAAATGTTCGAGTTTTACGAACCAAATTTTCACCATTTTTATAGTTAATTTTAATACTTTGAATGCGTTCTTGAAGCCTGTATCGTTCCATTTTATTAATGGCGTAGTTTCTTCTTGTCAAATGTCAAAAAGCCTAAAAAGGACTGCTTCAAACGTGACATCTACCGAAATAGCGGGCTATTCAAAATAACACCTCTTATTGGAAAATCCTCCATCTCTCTATCAAAATATTTTTGATGGTACTGCTATTATTTATAAACCACGTGGCAACGTGTTGAAAATGTAACGAGAATTCGTGGAAAAATTTAATACACTTTCACAAATTTCAATATTGCCCAAAATTTTTGGAACCAGACCTAATTATACAATTTTGTTTTCAGCAATGGCGTCAGTTTTTCGATAAGGTGAGTTTTCCCTCGTTTTTATTGGGATTAACTAAACTTTTTTCAACACTACGGGCTATTGCTACTATCTAGAGTTTTCTCATCTGTCTCCACATATTTCGGAATGATTTATTTTCATTTGGATCAAGTTCAATTTCCACAGGTTATCATTCTAGAAACGCCATCATTAGATATTTGGCGCGAGAGTTTGTAGTAGTGGCAATAAGTGTATATAATTAAAGTGTACTTAAGGATAGCGACTTCACATAATTGCGTAGATATATTTTTCGATTTTGTTATGTTTGATAGTCAAAAAATCTTTTAAAACTCCTCGATTTCTACAACTTCTTTACGTCGTTTCATGAATTTTTCTTCAAGAATAAATTATGTGACAAAAATATAGAATGCTCACCTTCTTCAAGGGTTACCAATCTGAAAACAACCACTTTCAGAGGTACAGTGTCTTTTTCCACCCCAACACAACTCATAAAACATTTATCCGACCTCTAGAACTAAAACGAACTGTACCAGCTCACTTGAAAGCACTGACTTGTACAGTTTCTTCGCGACCTTATATCCTATCGAAATATCGCCGCATTTCCCGACTGAAAGCTTCCCGGAAAACTCTAAGTATCTCAAGATATCTACGCTTGCAATTAAAACTCCTAGTGCTCGCCCCACGCTCTCTTTGATATTCCCGTGTTGTCCCGGAAAATAAAAACGATTCAACAGTCCATGTTCTCTTAAAATCGAATTAAAATAATGTCTATTAACTCGATATTTCATTTTATCTGAACATACACTCGTAAATTCGAGTTTTATGACTGGAAATGGGAGCCATGAAATTGCCTGGATTTTTCCTCTAGATATCGTTAAATCTTATTTTTGTAAGTGGTACGTTTTACCACGTTGTTTCTTTGAAATGTTGCGTTTGGAAATTTCCCAGAAAGCTTCAAAAATCAGGAGAAAATTTTGGAAATATGATATATTCCATTTCAAATAAAGATTGACTACAAGCTCTATATTTCAGAGTGACGTATTTACCAGTTTACAAAGTTGAGAAACACGTAGTTAACGAACGCTACCAAAACGGAACAAAATCCTAGAAAATTTTAAGTTTAATACTTTCTTTAATGTTGATAAAGGGTTTCCAATAAGAGGTGTTATTTTGAATAGCCCGCTATTTCGGTAGATGTCACGTTTAAAGCTGTCATTGTTTGACATTTGTCAAGTAGAAACTACGCCATTAATGAAAATGGTACGATACACGCTTCAAGAACGCATTGAAATTATTTAAATTCACTATAAAAATGGTGAAAATTTGGCAGAGACGGTTCGTAAAACTTGAACATTTTTGGGTCGTCGTGAAGCACCTTGTCGGACTGCAATAAAGAAATTGGTGGAAAAATTCGAGTTGTTGGGACAAGTTAGTGATGTGAAGAATAAAACCTGTGCACGTAGCTTAAGAACAGCCGAGAATATTGCTCCTGTAGCCGTGTAGCCTGTAGTGTTGAAGAAAACCCAGGTTTCTCCATTCCTCGTCGTTCTTTGGAATTAGGCATTCTACAAACGTCATTACACAGTATTTTGCATAAAGATTTGGGTCTTAAGGCTTATAAAGTTCAGTTAACACAAGAACTCAAGCCGGCCGATCATCAACAACGTCGTGTCTTTGCTGTTTGGGTCGTTGAAATTCCGGACCGTATTATCTCTCGACGAGCTGATCACAAATAGCCACCGAGATCTTGTGATTTAACACTTTGCAACTTCTTCCTTTGGGGCCACGTGAGAGTGAAGGTCTACGCCAATAGCCCAGCTTCGATTCAAAACCTCAAAGATGGAATTCGTGAGGCTATCGAGGACATAGGGCAACCACTTTGCGATTTCGTTATGGAAATTTCATTAAAAGGATATGGTCCTGTAAGCGTGGTCGTGGTTGTCATTTGCCTGATGTTATTTTCCACTATTAACGGCATAGCTTCTTCTTTGTAAAGAAATTAACATCCGATCATTTATATCGAAAAATGGCATTTTTCTTCGAATATCCAAATAACACCCCTTATTGGAAACCCTTTATGTGTTTATGTTCCAGCAGAGTTGTGACATTAGGTACTCGTATCGCTTTTGAATACTTAAATACTTTGTGGTCGGTTGCCATGACATTTGCATATTAAAATCGGACATTAATTATCAATTTCGTACACATTGAAATAACCTTTATTTCGAGGTCCACGGAAAATTAGCATAAATTGAACATAAAAATGTGTCATTATTGTTCAATTTCGTATACGCTAAACCCACCTTTTATTTTGAGATCAACGGAAAAAACATAATGCTCGAAATTCTTTTATTAGATAGGTACCCATCAAAACCTCTAGCAGTAAACAAACATATAAATAATATTTACATTTGAAAAAACACACGTTAAAACTATGGTATCAAGAAAAAATCAATGTATAAATATACACTACACCAAATAAAAACAACAATCAATAAAACATATCCAAATTCTTTTATAAATGCCAATAATAAAAAAACATGTACCGAATCTCAGTATATTTTAGAATTTTCTGGTCGAATTTCAACTCAGCACCGCTCAGCTCACAATCTGTACATTGTTAATTTCTTCTTTTCGCTCCGATCTCAGCTATCTGCTGATCCACTCTTTCGCTGGTACCTGCGAACGATTTGGATCAGGTCCAATCATTTGGATCAGCTGAGGTACCTCTTGTCTTGAAACTTGGGAAAATTTAGCCAGAGCTTTCATGCACCTGAAGAGATGTTCTTCTGACGGTTTGGTACTGAAGAATTGAAGTACCGCCATTGCCAACTCCACTGCCACGTCATCGAACACCTGGAACCATAGAGAATTAGAAAATGACAACTTCTATCTATTGGTTGGCCTCATCAGAAGCTCACTCTATGACTAACAGTTTGATACCAATTACAGTGGAACTTTCCTATAACGAATTTATCTGTGTAACGAATTTCGTACAAGACATTGAATCCAAATTCCATGTTAAAAACACCCTCTAAAACTAGGTAAATTCTCTCTATAACGAAATATTCAAAGAACATCACTCTTTGAATAGGTATTGGTAAGAAGGTATAAGGGTGTGTTTTTTCCGAAATTTTTCTGGACGTACGTCATATATCCCGACCTTAAACTAAATCATTACTTGGGGCAGAGAGATCCTTCTGAAACAGTTTTTAAATACACCCCTGGCTGTTTGGTTTCAATCTAACCATTACGCTAGTGTGAAAGTTGTTCGAAAATGTCTAAAAGTGAGTGCTTTATAGAAACAAATTTTCTGTATAACGAAATATCTTTATAACAAATTTTTTTGCGGATTTAGCGCTCTCGTTATAGGGAAGTTCCACTATAGTTGAATTCATCTTCATCTATTGATTGGTAACCTTCTTTGGTGATAGACTAAGTCCAAAAAAGGCATTAAGATGATACCAAAGACAAATAAAGACCCTGCACTGAGTCATCTCATGAAGGGGGGGGCAAAACAACTTTGAGGCAAAAATGGGCCTGGCTAGGCCTTCGATTAGTTCGGAGTGCCCAATGAGGTCACAATATTTATCCCTCATCATGAAATATGGGAGGGAGAGAGGGGAAGGATGGTTTCTATTGGTTAAATCTTAATTAAGGACAGCAAGTGTCTTAACTTTATTTGCCTTCGATAAGACACAAAAGTTGGAATTTCGCAAAATGTGTCAAGACAGTTTATCATTGCTTATCTGCCTTGAATTGAATGAATGAAGACAACTATTTAAATTTCTACGATGGAAATGTACAATTGAGCAATTTTTTTTATGAAATGACGTATTCTGATCAGTTATACTTTCTACAACAGAAGGTGTTGCCAAAAATTTTGAGATCTCAAAAAGTAAAGCTTGAATGTCAAGAACACAATTCAGAATTCCAACATTTTCAGAACAGATGGGGAAGAGATTTTCCTTTTCCAATCAAGAAATACTACTTGAAAATTCAAGTAGTATCCATAGAAAAATTTCTATGGATACAATGTTTCGACATTTTCAGTCTGATTTCAGTTTAATTTTAATTTTAATTGAAAAGCTGTCTGTAGGAGTAGGATAACCATTTATCTCAATACGTAATGTCAAAATATCGTAGCCATTATATTTGACCTTTAGTATCAGAAGAAGCCAGTGAATGTTATTGTTTTAGTGAATATTATTATTATTAATTGATTATCGACTGCCAAATTGAAAACTTTCTTACTTTCCATAGTGTTCGAATAAAATCATGTAACATGATATACTGAATGATTGCCATATCAGATTTTTTATAAGGTTTTCAACCCTTACCCAATCAAAACATATCTTATTATTATTTGAAAGCCCCTTCAACAGTCCAATATCAGCTCATGAGCTTTCTGGTATAGGTTGGTGAAATCATCACGAATTTTTGGACTGAGTAAGTCCTGGGCTGTTTCTCCAGAGGGTTATTCTGTTGTTCAACTCCATTGCTGGACCGCTTTCTCATATTAGTCTTTTCCAAACCCACAAAAAATCTCAGGTCCAGCAGTTTTTAACCTTGATGCACTTTTTGCAAGTGCATCGGCTTTTTCATTTCTTTCAACACCACAGTACCCTGGCACCCACAGAAGAGTCACTTTATTGCCTCTTGCCAGTTGCTTTATGGTGTTAAGGCACTCCCAGATCAGCAGAGACCGCTGGTATCTACATATTATCTTAATAAGATAAGTTCTACTTCCTTGGAGAATAAGAATCGTCTTCAGATACACCCTGTGTTGTTTCTTTACGTGTTCATTATCAGCATGATACAATAATCTGAATTGAACGAAAATTTTCAATTTAGCAACCTTTGACTAAATGTATGATTTGCTTAAATGATTCTCGAATTTTTCTAATTTGAAATTGTGAAAATAAACAAAATGAAATCTGCTAAAACAACGACAACATCGAAAAATGAAGCCAGACCACAAAATTGCTACCTTGGACAAACAGCCTTTGGGCAAAAGCTGGCGAATCCTTATATTTTTGAACAATTTCTGAAAAAAGGAAAGGAAAGGAGTATCTCATCCAGTAACAAAAAAATACACACAAACTCAATATCTGCGTCTTCTAAAATTATCATTAGAGGCAAGAAAAGAACAGTATAAGAAGATGGATCACAGTTCTTATAGTCCGAGAGCCCGTGAACCCCAAACCTTCGCTATTTTATAAAAGCTGTCTACGCATGCTCCCAACACAGATAAGAACGATGGACCATAATGAAGTTTGGGTTACCCTGGCTTTGGCAGGTAAACGGTATTAAAGGGGTGTAAAATACTGATCTAAATTCGTCAAATAATAAAGTGTGATTTTTTGGTATTACCTTCAGAATATCATAAAAAATCACGTCATTAATTGCCAGACACTTAATATCGTGGCAACCCTTGCCAGACACCCTTAAGTCGAATTTTGGCGAGCTGTGGTTACATGTAACTATCTAACTATCACGTGATCATTTGACAGTAATACACGTATTTTCTGTCAAATGATCACGTGATAGTTAGATGTTACATGTAACCACAGCTCGCCAAAATTCGACTTAAATGTTCATTGAATTATATGTAATTCTACTTACGTTATAATATAAAAGCTGATTTTTGTATACAGGGTGTCCCATTACTCGACGTCAACCCGGAACCGGGTGAAAAGGCAAGTAATGCTGGTTGTCAGAAAAATATAAAAAAAAATCTAAGTTGCAGGATTTAAAAATAATGAGCATTTAAAAAAACACGCAAAATTCCACACCCTGTGGCAGTCTTTTCGCTCCTGTTGCCACAAATATCAACTTTTTCCAACTTTTTTCTTTGCTGTGTAACCTTGAATAATGCTTGTCTAAACTGTAATCAAAATTTGATACCAGCTGCTCTAGGTTTCATAAAAATAGGGCTCACTTCTCGGAAAAAAAATTCGAAATAAACAATTGCCTAGTTTCAACTGACTGTATTGAAAAAAAATGTACTACGTAGGTTTGGCATGTTTTTTCAAAAGTTGGCGCATTTAGTGAGGATTCCAAATGGTATAATACTTGTTTAATTATAGCAGCCGTAGTTCAAATTTATTTTCGATTGCCTTTGAATACACTTTTTCGTTAACTGCTTCCCAGTAATAGAGTCCAATGGGTTCAAGTCCGGTGGACGGGCCGGCCACGAGATTGGACCAGAACGTCCGATCCATCTTCCGGGAAAAAATGTTACCAGAAAAAAAAATTTTCAGAGAAATTCTCAGGAAAAATGTTTTCTGGAAAAATTATTTTCTCTGCAAATTTTTTTTTCTGGTAACATTTTTCCCGGAAGAAGATTGGACAGAACGTCCGATCCATCTTCCGGGAAAAAATGTTACCAGAAAAAAAAAATTTCAGAGAAATTTCTCAACAAAAATTTTTTCTGGAAAAATTATTTTCTCTGCAAATTTTTTTTTCTGGTAACATTTTTTCCCGGAAGATGGATCGGACGTTCTGGTCCAATCTCGTGGCCGGTCCGTTCACCGGACTTGAACCCTTTGGACTCTATACTGGGAAGCAGTTAACGAAAAGTGTATTCAAAGGCAATCGAAAATAAATTTGAACTACGGCAGCTGCAATTAGACAAGTATTCTACCATTTTGGAATCCTCACTAAATGCGCCAACTTTTGAAAAAACATGCCAAACCTACGTAGTACATTTTTTTCTCAATACAGTCAGTTGAAACTAGGCAATTGTTTATTTCGAATTTTTTTCTGAGAAGTAAGCCCTATTTTTATGAAACCTGCTGGTATCAAAATTTTGATTACAGTTTAGACAAGCATTATTCAAGTTTACACAGCAAAGAAAAAGTTGGGAAAAAGTTGATATTTGTGGCAACAGGAGCGAAAAAACTGTCACAGGGTGTGGAATTTGCGTGTTTTTTTAAATGCGCATTATTTTAAAATCATGCAACTTAGATTTTTTTTTATATTTTTCTGATAACCAGCATTACTGCCTTCTCACCCGGTTCCGGGTTGACGTCGAGTAATGGGACACCCTGTATAATACTTGGGTAATAATTAGATTATATTTCCTCATTAGCCAGACATTTTTGATAGTTCCAACCCTTTGCCAGACAAGCATGTACTTTAGCTGCAGGTGCGAGCGCGTGACAGTTTATGTGAGTGGGTGCGAGTGATAATGCAAATAAATTTTTTGATTGTATTAATAGAACGAATTAAAATTTTTAACAATTTAATTTAGTTGTAGCATCGGATGTCTTTTCTTCAGATGTTTTTGAGATTAACTTTAATTATTAATCATATAAATCTGTACAAAAAATTTATTTGCGTATGTCATGCCATCTCACTCGCAGCTACTCATATATACTATCTCGCGCTCGCACCTGCAGCTAAACTACATGCTTGTCTGGCAAAGGGTTGGAACTATAAGAAATGTCTGGCTAATGAGGAAACATTATCTAATTATTACCCATGTATTATATATAAAAATCAGCTTTCATACTATAACGTAAGTATAGAATTACATATAATTTAATGAACATTAAGGGTGTCTGGCAAAGGGTTGCCACGATATTAAGCGTCTAGTAATCAGGGAAGTGATTTTTATGATATTCTGGGGGTAATAACAAAAAATCCCACTTTATTATTTGACGAATTTAGATCAGTATTTTACACCCCTTTAATACCGTTTACCTGCCAAAGCCAGGGTAACCCAAACTTCATAATGGTCCATCGTTCTTACCTGTGTTGGGAGCATGCGTGTACAAGTTTTCAACTTTTATAAAATAACGAAGATCTGGGGTTCACGGGCTCTTGCTCTATTATCTGCATTTCTTCAGCGTTAAATAAGAAAGTTTTTCGAATAGAAAAATAGGTTTTGGTTAGACTGTCAGGTCAACTCAAACACTCTTAACTTGATTCACATTGATACGGACCACTGTTTTTACCTCCTTACAACCAAGGTTGTGGATGATGGCGGTTCCCCTGTCTTGTAGAACTTTATCGTCTGCCAGAAGGCAATGAACGCTTACTTTGGTGGTAACACGAAGATTGCTGGTTTGTTGTCCGTTTAAGTTCCACTCTGATATATACAGGAGCCATTCGGAAGCGCTCATGTTCGAGAATAGGTTGCAAATCTGAAATCAGAGATGCTCTGGATAATAAAGGGTTTTCCAATAAGAGGTCTTATTTGAATTTCCCGCTATTTCGGTAGATGTCACGTTTGAAGCTGTCATTTTTGACATTTGACAAGTAGAAACTACGCCATTAAAATGGAACGATACAAGCTTCAAGAATGCATTAAAAATATTAAAATTCACTATGAAAATGGTGAAAATTGGAAGAGACGGTTCGTAAAACTAGAACATTTTTGGGTCGTCGTGAAGCACCTTGTCGGACCGCAATAAAGAAATTGGTGGAAAAATTCGAGCTGTTTGGATAAGTTAGTGATGTGAAGAATAAAACCCGTGCACGTCGCTTAAGAACAGCCGAGAATATTTCTGCTGGAGCAACAGTTACGGTGTATGGATTGCGCTATCGAGAGATGATTAATGATTTTTTATGGCCGAAATTGGATAGTATTGATCTGGACAACGTTTACTTTCAACTCGCAACGTGCCATACAAGCAACGAAACCATTGATCTTTTGCGGGAAATAATTCCGGACCGTGTTATCTCCCGAAGAGGTGATCACAATTGGCCACCGAGATATTGTGATTTAACACCTTGCGACTTCTTCCTTTGGCGCCACGTGAAAGAGAAGGTCTACGCCAATAGCCCAGCGTCGATTCAAGACCTCAAAGATGGAATTCGTGAGGCTATGGAGGACTTAGGGCAGCCATTTTGCGATTTGGTTGTGGAAAATTTCATTAAGAGGTTATGGTCCTGTGAGCGTGGTCGTGGTGGTCATTTTCCTGATGTTATTTTCCACTATTAACGGCATAGCTTCTTCTTTATAATGAAATAAACACCCGATCATTTATATTGAAAAATGGCATTTTCTTTGAATATCAAAATGACACCTCTTATTGGAAAACCCTGTACGACCACCTTGCATATTCTTGAATATTAATGTGATTAGCTCAGCAGTATGAGTTTGATATCCGTCAATTTTAATCAGTTAATATTGTCCTCTACTTTCACTGTTTATATTCACTTGCGTCATTAAAAAACGCGTTAATCCTTAGGTAAATTCTATATACACTCACATTAAAAAGCCTCTTAAAGGGCCCACTCACTAAGAGGGAAGCGCGAAGACTTGAATGCGCGTTGTACGTGGTACAGTTAAAAGTGTGTGTGTATGGCGTAAATTTGGAATGCGCATTCATCTCCGTCGTGTGGCGTGTGCATTCTTCCCCGTACGTGGAAGAATGACCAAAAACGACCGTGTATGGGCAACAAGTCTCTGCACGTTTCATATGTTAGCAACACAGTGTCGGGTTCGATATTTATACCTTAGAAATTTTTTCCTAAATAACAACACACGCCACTGCCATTAACATCAGATCTTTTTTCGACGTCATCTCACGCTTGTCGCACATCCAAACCAACACGCAAAAGTGTATGTGTGTGGGCAATATGAATGCACACGTTTGCGTTACAGCAAACATGCAGAGACTTAACTGCGCATTCTTCCTTCCTAGTGAGTGGGCCCCATTAAGGTTGACGCTCACTTGGACGAGACGAGACGAAGCGAAGAGTTGTTTTCCGCAGGTGCCGTATTCTCGAGAAGTGATAGTTCAAAAACGTATACGAACTTCATTGCGCGGTGTGCATTTTTGCAGGTAAAACAGGGACTCGCACAATGAAGTTCGTATACGTTTTCGATTATCACTTGTCGAGAATACGGGCCCAGGCACGATTTGCACTGAATCGATCGATTCTGATCTTCGCTTCGCGCCTCCCAAGTGAGCGTCTACCCATTTGATTCAGTGCAAATCGTGCCTGCGGAAAACAACTCTTCGCTTCGTCTCGTCAAGTGAGCGTCAACCTTAATTATTGAGGCTATAAATAAACCTTGAAAAAAAAATGAAGCCTTGGGTTCCAGATCAATGGAAGGCTTATACAGCTTATATTTCAGTTTTACAGGGCTTCTTGAAACACCTCTTGTAGTGCGATGTGTCCTGGCATTATCGCCCATAAAGATAAAATGAACCCCTAATTCATTACCCATGGGTATAATTACATGATTTATGATATTTTCGAAGTAATATGAACCATTTCCACCGGCTGATTGGGCAATGTACGATCTTCTCGAATCGTGGTAACACGAGGACGACCACTTTGAAGCCTACTTTGCACTCCATCAATTTTCTCATAGCGCCTAATCGTTCTGTTAACCGTGTTTGAATAATTTTCAGTCTATTGGCTATCTGATGGCGTGAGAGCTCTTTTTCCAGAGAGCAACAGCTCTAGTTCTGTCAAACTCAAACAGCCCGCATATTAGACAGTTTAGAACTAACCGGTACTTAAAGCGAAAAACTACTGATCCGCAGAAAGTCACACATTTGACAAAATCGATATTTTAAACACATGAACATTTTTTGTTTCGTAATATTATCGTTTTATTTGGTTGTCAACAAGTTCCTTTTGGTGTCAGTAACAATATGTTGTGAATCATGATTATTTTATCTTCACTACAGGGGGGGTGCAAAACTTTTGAAAGTGAGTGTATAGTCCGAAAGTTTGAGCCGTCGGTTGGCCATGGAAATTTGGCATATTCCACTGTGTGTATTAAATTTTAGGTTATGTTATTTATTTTCTTGTCAGACTAATACGCAATGTTGTCAATATTGCATAGAGTTCTCTGATAACTCGCAAGCTCGTCGGACGAGGCCGGGTAGATTCGGCAACGTTGACTTTATTTTACGTTATGACAGCAAATACTGCCAACTTCAGATAAATAAACAAACGCCTACTATACGCTCAAACTTTCGTGAACGGACTATAGATATAAAAACTTACCAGAAGACTAAGAGCCTGTTGTTCCTCCAGAGTGAGCCTGTCGATACGAAGGCGTAGTTCATGAGAACATGATCCTTTCTATCCTGGTGCAGAAGAAGGATGATGTCGCTCTTCAAAGCTCCAGCCGCCAGGATATTCACCATCCTTATCCTGGCTTCGACTGGAAACACAGCATCGGAAAATACTCTTCCAACAAAAGTTAGAAAGTTATCACTCAGAGCCCAGCAACCTTCACCTTCAAGCATATATACGGATAGCTCTTCCATGCATCCTTGTTCGGTGGTGGATATTTACCATCAATAAGATTGATTAGGGCATCAAACTCTGCTTTCACCTGAGATTAAATAGAATTATGGGTTGAGAACATTGTAGGCCAGCGCCTGTTTTTCATGATGATCACTAACAATCTGAATATTTGTGAGTAGCTTCATTTTGACGAAACGCCCAACTTTTTCCTTTACGAAAATTCTTGATAGTGAGGGCTAATACAGTATGGAGGCGTCAAAAGTGTTGAATGGGTTAATGTTCAAATTTTATTACTAATAGCTACTTCATAAATTAAATCTTGAAACAATTTTATTACAAATTGAAAACAATAATGGTCCTACAAAAATGATGATTCTATCAGTGTCCCCCACTCCGAACATATAACAACAACTAGGTCTAAAAAATTATTACTAACCGGCTGATTTTTCACTGTTGCTTAGCAAATATTTCCTTTATAAACTGGTCACATTGTCCTATAAATTGAGTGGTACGTTTTTCCATTCCTACTCTCGGAAATTGTCAATTGTTAGTAATCATTTTTAATTGTGGGTTCTGTGGTACAATTTCTGAGGTAGAACTGGTAAAACGTACCATTCAATTTGTCGGACAATGTGACTAATTCATAAAGGAAATATTTGCTAAGCAACAGTGAAAAAATCAGCCGGTTAGTAATAATTTTTTTAGACCTAGTCGTTGATATATGTTGGGAGTGGAGACACTTTGTAGGAAAATTATTGTTTTCAATTGTGATAAAATTGTTTCACGATTTAATTTATAAAGTAGCTGTTAGTAAAAAAACTTGAACATTCGCCCATTAACACTTTTGACGCCTCCATACTGTATTAGCCCTCACTATCGATAATTTTCGTAGAGGAAAAAGTTGGGCGTCTCGTCAAATTGAAGCTATAGTCCGTTCACGAAAGGCTGATCAGTCGGTTGGCCATGGAAATTTGGCATATTCCACTGTGTATATTAAAATTTTAAGTTATGTAGTCTATTTTCTTGTCAGATTGATACGCAATGTTGTCTATATTGCATAGAGTTCTCTGATAACTCGCAGCTCGTCGGACGAGGCCTGGTACATTCGGCAACGTTGACTTTATTTTACGTTATGACAGCAAATACTGCCAACTTCAGATAAATAAACAAACGCCTACTATGCGCTCAAACTTTCGTGAACGGACTATACTCACAAATATTCAGATTGTTAGTAATCATGTGAAAAAACAGGCGCTGGCCCATGGACAATTGGTTATTGCAGAGTAAAAAGGAGAGATTTGGATGATTGCGTCAAACTACGGCTTTAAAATTAACTCACATCAATTATATCGTTGAAAACAATAGGTGGATTCTGTCAATCCTCTCTTGCTCTTCTTCTAACCTTTCTTCTTCATCCAAAGCTAAAAGTTGCTCAGCTGTGGGCGTGGCCATTTTCTACCATTACCATTAATCATTTCTGCATCACTAATTGCGTTTTCCTGAGAAAATAAAAACTCTTCAATTGCAGTATGATTCGTTTTTCTCTTGTTTTGTTCTTGTGTAAACTCACTTCGTTTGTACTGCTCCTTCCATTTCTCTCTGTCTTCTTTCCCTCTGTTTTGCTTTCTTTTTTCCCTTTTAAAGAATTTCTCTGTTAATCTTTCCTTCTTAGTTCTAGCAAATACGAGCGATACCTATAATTAATTTATCCTATTTTATCATCCTTTCTCATCGTCAATTACAATGTTTTATCTTTATATTGATTTTATTATTCAAACAGTTTGTCATCAAGTAACGAAAACATCAAAATAAAATTTAGACTTGAAAGCTTAACCTAAACATGATAAATAGTAAAAACAAAAAACCAATATAAACAACTATCAACTCCTGTAAACTTTATTTGATCATGTTCAATGTCATCTGTACAATGAAATTTATGTCTACAACGTTAACCAATAGACTTATGTTCGACTGGAAAAATTGTCTATCACAAAGCTTGTAAATATCACAAAATGCTATCAGCAAAATTAATACTAATTAGAGAAGGTAGGAAAAGTGAAACATAACAATGTTATACACACTTGGTACTTTGGAAGATCGATCAAAGTTTCAGTGACAGGTGGCGCTGGTGTTCAAGGCTATCTGTCGAAAGACTGTCAACTTTGTTTTGATAATAAGTGATCAGATTTTAGTAAAGGCTCTGGTTTCTAACTGAGGCTTAACTTATATTGAGTTAAATTATATTTAAGTTGTTTATAAACACTGGTACTTATTGATCGACCTCCATATTGCTGTTTCTACTATTCTACTACAATTTGGCTTCGAAAAATCAATAAATTTAGAATTTCACAGCATCTCAACTATTTAAACTTATATACAATCTTGAGCCAGATAAACAAGTCAAAGCAAAATAAAATATTCGAATGCTTCGACAATAAAAGACAATTTCGTTAAATATAAAATTTTATAGCAGTAGAATCAAACAGCAAAGATTGAAAATCACTGGGTTAAAACAGAGCAAAAGCTATTGTGGTTCGAAGAAAAGTGGAATTGAGCATTCTACAAACTACAAATTATTTTTAACTGATGGAAGATATTGAATTTCAAGCACTCATTCGACCACTTTCTTTCCAAGCAAAAAATCCAAACAGATCTAGTTTGAAAGCTTCGTTGCCACTGAAACCTTCTCAACATTTTCGTGGCTAACCTTGCTTCTTCTATCTGGCCTTGGAGTTCCTCGTACTCAGGACTGCCTTCTTTTGTACCCTGACTACTAGTTCCCACGTGGGCTCTGTTTTCAAGCTGATTGAGTAAGGCTAACAACGGTGGTGGCAAATTCGAGTTCAATACTTGCTTCGGGAGATCGAGAATGTATTGAGGAATACTTTTCCGACTAGAAATGTGCAACTTCTTCCGAGAAATTATACAGTTGTGTGAAGAGGTTGTAAGTGGGACCCTGTAAGAGATATTTAAATATGACTATTTTAGATAGACTTTGATACGAAAGCAATAATCAATTTCAAGCGGATAACCGGTTATCATTTTGGTTAACCGGTTTTGGTTATTTTTGGTGCAAAGTGATGACGTCATGAATTAGCCCTTCGACGTCATTGATTTAACCGTAAATGACCTCAAGAGCTGGGTTAAACTTCTGGTTTTTAGAAAAGTAGGGTTGTACGCGGCAAATTTCAAATGTTGTTAACTGACAAGGCATACTTGAAGAAGATATGTATTCGTGAGCTTAGCCACGTTACGATTTATATTGGGAAAAACTATTCAACAATTTCAATTATCGGCTTAGTTTCATTCATTAGGAATTAAACTTATCTATTGAAATCTCTATGTTAGGTTCGGAAATTAACGCATCCAGACGATTCTGACTTGTTAATATTATTTTAAATAGAATTGTCCAGAGTTCTTAAAGATTGCTAATATTGTTTGAGTGTAACTAAACATTCTTTCTTTACTTGGATAATGGGAAAAGCTCTGTGTTACAATAATAGCTCTCGACTGCTAGAAAAAATTATGAATTTGTGTTTAAGTTCCCGAAAAAAGTTTTATTAATAGCAAACTTTGCTGTGACGTGTGAGATGCAGCCAAATAACACACCGATATCAATACATGTGAATTTTAATCTATTGGATAGTGTCCTCCTGCATATTTTTCGGTAATATTTCTCTTCGAATCATTTCTGCCAGAACAAAAAAACTTTTTTTGTCATGCGAAACATTCTGAAAAACATATGTTCATTGTTACATTGAATCCACGTTTCGAACATTAATATTTTGGGATGCAAAGAGTTGAACTTGAAGCATAATAATTATATTTGCAAATCGAATTTGTGTTTACAGTAGAACCCCTCTAATCCGCCCTCGGCTGGTCCGTCACTCCGGTTAGTCCGACCAGGCGCCGTCCTAACGTTTCTTTCTGACTTTTACCATTGTATAATCCTTATACAATGCTTTTACTAAGTTTTATAAGCTCTGTTTCTTTATTCTTCTTCATTACTTTTATTTATTACTTTAAGTATCTCCTTCTTGATTTGTAAGTTGAAACAATGTTACAAACATTTTCTAAGATCAAAGATCACTTATTTCACAGTAAAACATGTCTGTATATGTTTAATGTAATAAATATTGGATATTTGGATAATCCCACTTTTTTGCGTTCCGACCATACCCCAAGTCCGTAGGTGACGGATTAGAGGGGTTCTACTGTATTGCATAAAACATAAAATATAACCATATTTGACAAATAACCAGAACCGCATTCAAGCGAGGAGAGCCAAGGGCCGGTTATTCGTTCTAGGACAAAAAGGGAATAACCAAGGGCTGAAGCAATGATAACCACAGTTTATTGGTTATCCGCTTGAAATTGATTAATCTCAAGTAATTCTTGGACTGTTGACAAAAGTAATTCTATTATCTCGGTTGAGTTTGTAACTCGATGAAATCAACCGTATTTGAATCATAAATGCTAGAAATGTTGTTCTGCGTTATTTACACGTTAAGTAACTTAATATATTTAGAACTTTATGATTGAAAGTGATAACATGAAAACATGGGCCAATACTATCACAACTACTTCAAAAATTCAAACAAAAATAATTGAAAGTTGTATTTGGTGATGACAGTACTTGGATGGGTGACCTATTAGTAGTTTTCATGAATACCAATCATAAATTAGTGAATTATTGAATCTGCAACTTATTATTGTTCATTTTATAACACTTACTTTCATGAAATTTATTTTGACTTCTAAAACTGAAAAAAACTAATTCATTCATCTTTTTTCAGAATCGACCATTTTTTGAGGTAAGTTTTGTAAATAAAAAATTATAAACTACTTTTTGATGGCAACATAATCGAATTATGAATGGAAAGTTTATGAGAAGTATTGATAGAAGTTAAAGCTAAATTCACTCTTAAAATAGGTCAAATAATTGAACGAAAATATTTTGTATTTAAATGAGAAGAATTCGATGCAATAATAGCATAAGACCACTTACGCATAGGAAGATTCACCCAAACTGCTGATATATTCTGAGAACACTTGATATGGCACTTCTGTGTATCCTAAAACTTCAACACGTAGAGGTTTTCCCAAATGTGTACTGGCCTAAAAAAACACTTTTATGAACTTTTATAAATATTTTCCCAATTTCCACACAGTCTGGACGCTTTCTTCTAAGAAGAACCTACCAAAAACTACTGCAAAACAACAGATATCATGTGTACCTTTCCAAAGTTCGATGCATAGAGAATTAGGCAATACAACACTCGTAACAAAAATAGAACACGGTTAATTTTAGATATTCTAAATCTAACTTAGAAATGCTTTCGATGCCTACACAATTGATGAGTCAAAAGAGGCACTCAACTTCCCTAGCTCATTGGGAAAGCGTCTCGAAAGCAGGGCATTGTGTATCAATTTACATCATATTTTTAAGTACTTACAGGTGCACAACTTTCAACTCCGCTGGAATTGAACAGGTATTCTCTACCGAATACAACAATAGAAGTATGCCAAAACACCTTCCAGAGGTCTTCCTGTAAATATTAATAATATTTTTGGCAAAGAACAATTTTCAAATTTAGTACCAACCTATGAACATGGGGGCTAATGTTCTGGCCATACCCATCGGAGAGATCGTAAATGTATAATTCGACCTTATATTTTTCCATCTTGAAAATTTTGGACAGTTTCTTCCCAATGTTTCAGAATTTCGAGAATTTCTAAATGTTTTTATGTTCTGTCAAACCTTGAAAGATTTCTCCTCGAAGGGCTGCATTAAGGGCTGCCAACCTTTGCACTGCGAAAAGAATTGGGGATCGTATTTTCAGTCTATCGCGAATTATGCGCACTTATTGAATGATAATTCATTTCAAGATAGGAAATGACTCAACTATCCGTAATTATTTGAATGATTTTGCACATTTTTGGATTCCTGCCACTCTATTCGCCAATTTTGAGTTATAAAAACCACCTCTGCTTTCGCGCTTTCACGTTTTCAAAATAGTTTGAAGTCGCGCTGCATACTGAAATATTTCACCTGGATGTAGTTGAATTATATTTAGAATCCAATTATATTGCATTCTCAGTGAAATGAATCGCATAAAACATGCGAAAGTAGCTTATATACCGTCTTTCGTCTTATTATATTGAAACGGATATTTGGAAAGATTCTGATGAAATAAATTACACTTTAATTGGCGTAACCACTTATTATTGAAATATAGCATTATAATTCTGAAAACATACATCTCGATTATGCAATTACATAATCAAGTGAAGAATATTTGGAAATATTTTCGCAAATCGCATAATCAGACCAAATACACGCGGTTGCCTACCCTTAAATTTTGACAGCGAAAATTTGAGGTTATGTTACTTTGTAAACAAATAAAAAATATGATAATTTTTAATTTTATTAATTTGATGGATTTTTCCTAAATATGATGTCTGATGAATCGGAAAATGAAGGTATATACGAAGATATCAACGAACATGATGTTTATTACAAAAAGTACAAGTTGTTGCTTGAGGAATGTGCAGAGATACAAAAATCGAACGAAATTCTAGTGTTCAGGTAGTTATAATTACTATTATATTCATAATTTATTGATTTAACACTTTTAAGGATACAAGAAGTCAATAAGATAACGAAGAAAAGACACAAAGAAGTGCAGTTCTTCAGAAATAGATTATTACAACATTATGGCGAAGATTGGTCGGTAATACCAAATACGGATCTGGTTAAAGAAGAACCCCATAGTAGTAAATCAAATGTAGTTGTTAGAACTGAAAAGATAAAGAAGAAAAACCGGATGGTTTGTAACTTGACTAAATTGTTATTTACAATACTTATTTTGTCAATTTGTAGATTACGAGGAAAAACCAGAAAAAGTACGGAACAGAAAACCAGTCAAACGTAAATCAGTAAAAACCGAGAAGGACCCAAATGCTCCCAAAAGACCCTCCAATCCATTTTTTCAATTTTGCCAAGAACAACGACCGATTTTAATGGAAGAGTTGAATTCCAATCTGAAACCCGGTGAAGTAGAACCATCTAAACAAGAATTGACAAGACAACTAGCTGTCCGATGGAAGACATTATCTGTAAACGATAAACGTGTTTATGTTGATATGTACGAGAAATCCAAAGAGAAATATGCAGCTGAAATGTCTGAGTATAAAATGAAGAACTAATAGTTAAAATGATTAAATTTGGTGAGAAATAATTCAGATTTGTTCAAGTGGTCAAATCTGTAATGTACAGTGGAAGATATTCATGCAAAAGAGAACTTTATCTGTCTATTGATAGCAAATGATAAGGGCAAGATTCCTTTCTATTGTTTCTAGTCAATATATTCCACAATTATTGATTTAAGATTCTAGTTATCTTCTCATCTGTCAACATCTTTTTCTGATTCTTAAACTGCTGAAGAAAGTATGAATACGTCCGAAAAGATTAATCTCTTTCATTGATTATCTTTTTTTTATCTAAATATTAATTTTGTAGATATAATTATTTATGGACATACTGTATATAAAAGCGTCTGTAAGGTTCATAGGTCAGTGCATTAGATGATGATATTACGTCACCGTCCATGTCGCATAGTATGATAATAACAAATTAATAAACACGGATTTCAATATGAGCAATCTTTTATTTTTATTGTTTTTGTGTTTTAACTAATATGTACCAAAGTGATACAGTGATAAGTAGCCAATTTGGACTGATACATCGATTTTTTTTTAGAATATGTTTGACTTTTTGATTAGTGGTGCTCTGTTTTTGTTTGTGATATTTGCTGTTGTGCCCTGTTATGTTTCAAGTTCTTAGGTAAGTTTTCAATGAGAAATTTAACTTTATTTTGAAGGGTGAACTAAAATTGTAACAAAGAACCTAGTCTCTACTATCGTTAGGCTCCTATTTGAGTGAATTTTGGGCAGAAATAACCCAAAGATGCATAGAAAGAAATCTGGAAAGAAATTACACATTATGGAAATCTCAAATTCATTCTACAACTGAAGGTGTTTTCAATGATTTTGCGAGAGAGCATATCCGTTGGGAAGAGGCTGATTGGGAAAGAGTTCTCTTCACAGATGAGTCTAGATTATGCCTCTACCATTGTGATCGACGTTCCCTTGTATACAGACGTCCACATGAAAGATATGCTTAGTGCAATTTCCTGACTACTACTGGTTTCGGGGGAGGATCGATTATGGTATGGGGTGGATATCTTTGACTGCTCGCACAGACCTAGTGGTCGTTGATAATGGAGCTATGAATGCTGATAGGTATTATAAGGAACATTATTGAAGAGCATTTAGTGCCATTTGCCCCATAAATTGGAAAATTTCATTTTTATGGACGATAATGCCAGACCCCATCGTGCGCGCATCGTTCAGGAGTACCTTGAAGAGGTTGAAGTCTCTCGAATGGAATGGCCAGCAAGAAGTCCAGATCTCAATCCGATTGAGCAGGTTTGAGACAACCTCAATAGAAGGCTGAAAATCATCCAGCTACTCTTAATGACTCAGAAATCTGGGAAGGATTAGATCAGAACATTTTAAGATCACTCATTTGAGTTTGAACCGTCGTTGCCGAGCTGTAATTAATGTAAGGGGTGGAAATACCTAGTATTAAATCACTTATCAGCATTCCAGTATTTGAAAATTGTTTATTTCTCTTCTTTCGCATAAGATTCGGTGAAATCCTGAATTTTTTTCCATTTAATGTGTCTTGTTTCGTTCAAAACCTTCCCGAGAGAACATAAAAAATTAGTTATAAAGTCAATGTAACTTTCATTAAAATTGAGATTTTCAGAATGTGCGTTAAATTTTTGCGCAGTGTATCAAGGGTGTAACATAGTGATCCATTTTGATAATCAAATTGCTCTTAAAGCTGTGTAGTGTGCAAGAACAGCAAGCTCCTTTCAGTCTATGTTCCTGGTTACACAGGAATCAAAGGAACGAAGAGGCTAGCACACTAGTCAAAAAGGGAGCACAAACGCCACTTACTGGCCCATAACCCTTCTGGTCTATAAAAGAAAAGAAAGAGTTTTTGGAGAAGGAAGAAACAGAAGCACTCTGGATTACTATTCCAGAAATGGATCATTCCAAAAGTACCTTCTGCACTTTAAAACTGCTTAGAAAGCATATGATGAATGTCTTGGACAAAAGAATTTTGGAGAAACCAAAATTCAGCCTCCTTGAAGCCCCCTCAGATACTAGAACTCATTGAAGCTCTGGAACTGGAGGGCAAGCTGTAATGCAGTTGCGAAAACAGCTCTGATGGGGGGTACATTCCTTAACAATATAAAATATCGCAGCTTAATCCTACATAAACATTTTCATTTTATTTCCTTTTTTCTGCAGTCAGTAGATTGCTGCAATCACTATGGTTCTACCTGATCTCTTTGATTTTCCCGATTTGGAATTCATAAAAACCACAACTGTAAGGAGTCTCCTAGATACGCACCGAAACCAAGGTGTCGGTGCAGTTCTTTTAAAAGTTAAAGGACCTGCATATCCTGAAGCTGTTAGACGACATCTTCAGGTAAGTTTTCATTTATACAAATACTTTTGTCTATTTTTAATATCATCAAATTTTCAATAGGAAGTTGGTAACCGAAGAAGCAAAAATGGAAAACTGAGCTTTCCCAGACTGCATCAAACATTGGTAACAAAGTGTGGTATATATGCATGGAAAAATGAGCAGTTTGACATCGATAAAAACATGTCTGTATCGACAGGTGTCTACAAGAATAGACCTATTACAGAGTTCAACATTCAGGTAAATATCCAAGATTTTTTCTCTTTTTTGTTGATAACAAATGCATGCGCTGATGTCATTCTTTTCGTGTTATTTTGGAATGTTTATCAGTGTTAAATTTGTGGGCCAAGAGTGATATCTTTATTAATAATAAACATGATAAGGATAACATGGGTTGCTTGATTATATGAATCAGTTTGATTGTAAAGTTCACATTGTAACGGATGTACAGGCTGACTCTTCAATATTTCTACTAAACAATGTAGTTGATTTGAGTTGAAAGCAATCTCAAAAGTAAATTTAAAATTATCTCACTTTGGATAAAGTTCTGCTAAAATCAGGCATTTTTTTTATTGATCTGAGGGTGAAGATCACTATTTTTTCGCCAGTAGATGACATTTTGAATAAAATATGAAATTGACTCACTTGAAATTTGAAACGATTAGATTATTAAAAGAATGATTTACACTTTTTAATCTTTTCGGATATCCAACATACGAGAGCAGTTCAAATATAAACGAGACTTTTCGATTTCCAGGCACAATAGTGGGGGGAGAACATTCCTAATTTTTTTTATTGTTGGTTTGTCAGTAGCAAGGGAAGCACGTCGGATTGCCTAATCAACCCTCTCGGTGTCCACTGTGACGATGTTGAGCAAGAGGTTCCTCCGTCAATTGCGCAACGTATTGTTCTCTCCACTCCTTACTCGCTTGTTTAGACTCTGGGTGAGTGAGAAATTGGTCTCCTTGTTCTTGAGATCGTGCAAGAAGACGCCCACACAACTGAAAACGATGCAATTTCTGGTCAGCTGTGAGAAGGCGAGGAAACCACCTGGCGCAACCCTTACGGTATCCTTGCTCTTCTGTGAATATGGAGTAGGTGCTCCCATAACTTATCCCGACCTAACTTGCAATTTCAGAAGTGGACAATAATAAGCTGTCGAACACTACTGATGTTGTTGCTGCGGTCATGGCTCTCATTTTCAACACAATCACGACCCTCCACGAACTGTTTATGCCATGCAAATACTCTGGCTCGCGACAGTGTCTCTTCTCCGAACATCGGCAGTCAATCTCTTCAAGATTTTGGCCAGTTTTACGCCTTCTGCGGCGAGACACTTGATTACAGTATTCGTTTTCAGGTATTTCGTGCTCCTGAGCTGTTCCAGTGCTTGTGCGCAGCCAATGGCAAGCCGTATTTCGAGCTTTTGAGTTACTCAGAAGCACAAATATCTCAAAACGAATAGGCTAGATTACAACACGTTGCGCAATTGACGGAGGAACCTCTTGCTCAAACATCGTTACAGTGGACACCGAGAGGGTCGATGAGGCAATCCGACCTGCTTCCCTTGTTCCTGACAAACCTACCCAACAACAAAAAAACCAGGAAAGGTTTCCCCCCACTATTGTGCCTGAAAATCGAAAATTCTCGTATATATTTGAATTGCCCTCGTATTTCCTGATATGATACCGGCCGATTTTATTTCTTTCAATTTTCCAATTACTACTTCAGGCCACCATTTTTAATTCAAATTAGAAATTTTGTGTTTCATTGTTGGTTCATCTTCATAATAAATTTTTTTTTCAATATTTCAGGAATTCGTTAGTGACCTTGTTTCAAAATACTTGCCTCCAAACTGTCCCCATGGCATATAGTGATAATACCCACATTGGAGGATCACCACTACATTCTTTTGAAATTACACCATATTCTTCTGAACGAACATCTCAACATAGGAGATTTTCTGCCACTAATTCCACCAACAAAACACAGTAATGGGTAAGTAATGTATATACAGAGTGCCTCAATATCTCATATAATCCGTTCACGAAAGTTTGAGCGCATAGTAGGCGTTTATTTATTTATCTTAAGTTGGCAGTATTTGCTATCATAACGTAAAATAAACTCAACGTGCCGACTGTACCCGGACTCTTCCGACGAGCTTGCAAGTTATCAGAGAACTCTATGCAATATTGACAACATTTTGATCAATCTGACAAGAAAATAATTAACATAACCTAAAATTCTAATATACACAGTGGAATATGCCAAATTTCCAGGGCCAACGAGGTTCAAACTTTCGTGAACGGACTATAGTAAATGAGTTATTGAGGATTGACACTTCTCAATCAGAATTTTAGGAAACGTAAGGAAGGTCAATTTTTTATGACAGGGGATGATCTGGGATGTCCCCCTGTCATCAAAAATCGACCTGTCTGAGTGTTTTCACAAATTCTTTGTCGAGTTAACTGCAATCCTAATCAAGTTTTTATTTTTCAGGATTTTCACCTCGAAGAGTCCTCTCAACAACATCTTCAAAACCCCAGAATCTACCCCGAAGCTAATGGAACACCTGGCAATAGCACTAACGAACTTCTGGAACGAATTTCTCTCAAATTACGATCCTCTAGAAAACGTAGCCTTACTCAAGGACAATCCAAGTTTCACTCAATTCTTAGCCATAAGTTTTATAACCTTCATCTCCATATTGAAAGAAATCAGACGTGATTTAGAGTCATCAAACCTGATATTCAATCGAAGCTTACGTTCATATCTTACACATCGAAAAGAAGAAAAACAAGAGACAAGTTCATTTATCAACGTTTCTAAAATCGATTTGGTTTCTCTAGATCCTAGAAATTTGCTTAAAATTTATTTGAAGTTGTTCTGGATGTTTGCATTACTTTGCCGATACTCATACCTTCTATGATTATTTCTGAGTCTTCGCGTTTTACCAATGCTTTGTGCATGGTTATTGTAGTAACCAAAACACTTTCGTTGGAACTTTAAAAACTTACGTACCCTTGTTATATGGCGTTTTGTTTGAGTTCATCGATTTGGTCAAAATTATCTTTTATGCCCCGAAAACATCATCTCCCATATACTATGTCAGAAGGAATACCTTCCAACGGTAACTCTGAGTGGAAGAAAATGTGTTGCTTGGTCCGAACCAATAAAATTCAACCATTTGAAAACAATTCAAAAGATTTTGGAGTATCTGAACTTGAAATTATGTAACATCCTTCAGTAAAAATCTCTCGAAATATTGAACCATACTGACCATGTCATACCGGAGGAAATTGCCATATTCCTGAGGAACATAAATTCAAACTACGTGTTTGCTACCGGTCAATATAAGACCTGAGGATTCTTGCAGCGGTATACTTTTCATGGTTTGCCAGTTTTGAACGAAAGCAAAGGGGATACTATGATAGAGAATTTGATAAAAATTAAAAATAGGCTGAGTGAAAGTCTTGAAAAGCAACAGTTGTCATATTTTTTAACTATTTTGCAAACTAAATACGGAATTTTGACTGAAGTTTTGCCCACCATACTACTCGTCATTTATCTGAGGTATTTGTCGAGGAAAATTTGCTATTTCTGTAACTGAAATGTCTTAGCAGACATCTAATGTTACTCAAAAGACTCTGTGGGGCCAAGAAGTTGAGTGCTATTTATTTCAGACCACCGCAGGCCAATACTTGTAAGTATTTAAGTCTGTCTACGGATATTTTTTAAAAATTACATTTTATACTTTCTCTTCTCTTTTTTCTCAAATATTGCTCCACAAATTTGCTTGATTAACTCTAATTATATCCGCCCTTAAACACAATAATATTCAAAGAAAAACCGTTAAATTTCGGGATAGGTTATGGGCCCAGATACATTTTGTGGCAGTTTCACATCAAAGATGTACAAATACTGTTTGACATTTATGAGGTTCGTTATTTTGTGTAAGTAAAACCGCCCCAAAATGTATGTGGGCCCATAACCTATCCCACAATTTCACGTTTTTGCTATTGAATGTATTGTGTTATTCTTTGAAGAATTGTATAAGAATTTATCGTACGCAAATATGTAAATAGTTTTTTTTGAAACACTAAAAGTGCTAAGTATTGAATAAACTTTGTAAAATTATTTTCAGGTATTTCTGCATGTTTCACTGAGTGGCAGACCATGTAAAGTTGGGGGTTATGTGTGATACTCGCCTAGTTCCCAATCATGTTCTTTGGCGAGAAATTTGTCAATATATTGAGGAGCTGACTCGTTACTTCCTTCGCAGTAACATCCCAAGAGGTGGAACCTTTTAAATTATAATTTACAACCAGAACATTTTCGAACTGAGATAAAAAGTATATAAATGTAGATGATAAAACGTTCATTGTTATTTAAACATAAAGCTGTAGATTCCTCACCCTTTATTTCAATTTAAACTGCTGACCAATTCTGATATTCTATTCTAACCTTAAACTAACTCTTCTATTTAACTTTCCGTTCTGAGCAATTAATAATCGGTTTCACATTTTGAGCACCATTTGCCAAATATTCGTTTCTTTCGATTTAAAATTGACAGAGTAGGTAATACAACAATAGAAATCCTGTTCGTGAATGTGCAAAAATCATCCAAATAGTTTCGAAGTAATATCCATCAAAACCAAATACTACTTTCGCCTCCTGATATTCATCAGTTTTTTCTACACTAACGGTTAGAACTGAATCGAAACAAAGTTTTAAGTCATACTGATTTTATTCATATTGAAATTCACTATAGTTTATCTAAAAACTATATACACAAGTAAAAGTCTGTTTAAAATACAGGTATTGAACTTTAGAATTTTCAATTAACACTATGCAGTCAAAATTGTTAAACATTCATTTAAATACAGTTGTGGTTTTAAGGCAGGAACCTTTAAATCCTAAAAGAGAGTATTTTTCACTACAACGAAGGAAGAAACTTTGGAATTCGTCTGTCTGAAAACTGATTTCGCCAGTAACTGATCGGTCACCGGCTATGGAAAAGTAACACCTATTTCATCTAATCACAGTTATGCTTTTATCAAAAATATTCTAATTTTTGACGAATCTATTTAGGTCCTAGATGAACAAATGAATAAAGCTCTAACGATTCGGCCAAAGTTTCAAACTAACGTAAAATGATTTAGAAAATTAAAAAAATATAAACTCAATCACTAATACATTAGATCCACTGAAAAAATCACCCAAAACAATTTTAACAAACAATATGAATAGTTATTCATATTGTTGTTAATAGTTATTAATATGATCATTTAGTTTTTGAACTATGATAATTAATCGATTGAAATGAAAATTAATACAATTGTGATGATTATTATTTACTTCTGGTTGTTATGAATTACGTCGTTGATATTTTTCTAATATGATCTCTCAGAATGTCTAGATCAGTATATAATTTATTGCATTTCATCACTTACTGTTAGCTTAAGTGGAAAAAAATATACATATTTAATCATTGAAGATAATTCACTACAGATTTGTCCTTCGATAAACTATATTATAAATAATACCAAAGTACGGTTTTGTGAATGAAAAATCTGTAATGATTCATGTTGAATACATTGAAATATTTCCATTTCCAAGATATCTATCAGTGCTTTGAACGCAATAGAAAAAAACAGCTTTCTATTGCCTTATAAACTCAATCGCAATTCTTTCAAAATATTTGTGATAAAATTGTCTTCTAGTAATTTCTCCAGAACTCGACATAAAATAATTTACATTGAAAAAGCACTCATCATCTCTTCGCAAAATACAAAATAAGCGAATTTTCAGAGTGAAACACAAAAATAATGACCACCTAAATTGAAATCCTTCAAAAACCGGGCATATTCGTTGAATAACGTTCAAAGAAAAATAAAATACATTCATGGTGTGTGTGCTTCATTGCTTCTTCTAGTGAATTTAACCTAACTCTCTATCTCCTTAAAATCTATTTCAAAATAAATATTACACAGCCCCTATACTTTGAACATATTTACAAATTGGCAAATATAAGGTACTTCGAAACACGAACATTGAAATTATAATACTCGTTAAGGCAAGTTTCTTAGAGAGAATTATCGATTACATGAAATCAAATCACAATAGACAGAAACTTCCAAACGCAATGTATTACATTCAAACGGACATTGACAGAACATTTAAATTGAACCCAGCAACTTAATTGTATTAATACTGAATCAGTACCCATTCAAGGTCATTTGGGAGGAGCATCAATAGTAAACGCCCCTTCCCAGCGTAATCAGTCATTCAATTGGCTGAAGCTTTTACGTAAGTGGTGGTTACGTAATGCTTGTTTCTTCAAGGTTATCATCTAAACGCACTTGATCGAAAAATTACGTAAAAGTAGTTTGAATACGTAGCGCGTGCTTTAAGACATAGGTGAGGTAATAAATTTGTATAAATCGGGGATGATGAACATTCTACGTATGTACAAAATTTTTTTATTTCGGGTAGAATTATTTCCTTGAGTAGATTGTAAGAACCTATCTCAAAACTTTAGGCTCAAAAGGCGAGCTTAATCACTACGTTTAGCCCTCGTGTAACATCAAAATCACAAGCGGGGTTCAAAAATCTTCAAAGAGGTAGTTTCTACATAGTGATTTCCAAATTTAGAATATTCAAAAACTGTGGATTCAAAAAGGATCTTATCATTACCTAAACTATTATCTACTTTCAATATAATTCGTATATCATCAACAATATTAACGATACAATCGAACGAACAATTTTTTTTACCTCACTCCTAAGAGTGGTTACGTTCTATACGATTTTCTAATGTTTCGTATGGCCGTTTCCGTTTTCGGCTACTCCTAAGGATTCCATGTGGTCAGCTTTGGAGTTCCTGCATGATTCTACTTCTATGGATACATTAGATACTTGTCGAGAGACGAATTTTCTGTATTTCTTCAATATCGGCAGGATCAGCAAAAAGGCTCCTGAGATTGCAATACAGAGACCGGCTGAGAAGAAGGTGATCTTGTAGCTGTTGGTGACATCGCAGATATAACTAGAAACATGCTCAAATAAGGAACTCTTCAATTCGGAGCAATTGGTCCAGATCAAAGATATTCTAGAATATCTTGGTCCAGATAAATTAGTTCTGTGCATTTTGACATTTGGCGTGCATTGGAGGTAAAACAACGTCACTTTTATTGAGACATTGGTGTTTTCCAAGTGTTTGAGTTGAGATATATATTTCTTCTTCGGAAGATTCGTGAAAATGGATCTATCATATTATTTATTAAGTTTCAATCATATTCATTCAGGAAGATATGTTGAAAAATATCAATTTTCGGCATTTATCCTTATCAACTGCAGAAGTAAGATTTATCTATCTAATGTCATTTAAAAAACAAAATGTATCCTGATATCAATTATTTAGTGGACACGAAGAGTGGTGCTGCAGTGAATCAAATGATAAAGGGTTTTCCAATAAGAGGTGTTATTTTGAATAGCCCGCTGTTTCGGTAGGTGTCACGTTGAAGCTGTCATTTTTTGGCATTTGACAAGTAGAAACTACGCCATTAATGAAAATGGAACGATACACGCTTCAAGAACGCATCGAAATAATTAAAATTCACTATAAAATGATGAAAATTTGGCAGAGCCGGTTCGTAAAACTCGAACATTTATGGGTTGTCGTGAAGCACCTTTTCGGACCACAATAAAGAAATGGTGGAAAAATTTGAGCTGTTGGGACAAGTTAGTGATGTGAAGAATAAAACCCGTGCACGTCACTTAAGAACAGCCGAGAAAATTGCTGCTGTAAAAAAGAAAAGAGGCTAGAGCACCAGTTACGGTGAATGGATTGCGCTATCGAGAGATGATTAATAATTTTTATGGCCGAAATTGGATAGTATTGATCTGAACAACGTTTACTTTCAACAAGACGGCGCTACGTGCCACACAAGCAACCGGGAAAAGCTTCCGAATCGTGTTATCTCTCGAAGAAGTGATCACAATTGGCAAGCGAGATCTTGTGATTTGCGACTTCTTCCTTTGGGGCCACGAGAAAGAGAAGGTCTACGCCAATAGCCCAGCGTCGATTCAAGACCTCAAAGATGGAATTCGTGAGGCTATCGAGGACATAGTGCAGCACTTTGCGATTTGGTTATGGAAAATTTCATTAAAAGGATATGGTCCTGTAAGCGTGGTCGTGATGGCCATTTGCCTGATGTTATTTCCACTATTAACGGCGTAACTTCTTCTTTAATAAAGATACGATCATTTATATTGAAAAATGGCATTTTTGTTTGAATATCAAAATAACACCTCTTATTGGAAAACCCCTTCTTCGCGTACATTGGAGGTAAAGTAAACTACTTTCACTATGTTAATATAGCAAAACAACGAGAGATTTCAGTGGTTTTCAAGTGTTTCAGTTGAGATATATAAATTCTTCTTTAGACTGAAAAATCGTTAAAATGGATATATCAAGTAATTTATTAAGTTCAGATTATATTCATCCAGGACGACATATAGAAAATATCAGTTTTAGGGATTCATCCCCATCAACTGCAGAAGATGTAGTCGTATCTATCTAATGTGGGTCATTTGAAGAGGAAATTCTTATATTATCAATTTAGTGGAAACGAAGAGTGCTGTTGCAGTGAACCAAACGATATTCAAAAAATTGAGGTTGTTTTACCTCCAATGTACGCCAAATATCGAACGTGCACGAAACCAATAGGATTCATATTTCAATCTTACCTCCAAGTGAAGGTCCTATGAGATTCCCGAAACCCTGCACTAGCAGTAAAAGGCCATAAGCGTTCGCAAATCTATCGATAGATATCAATTCGACTAATATAATAGAAACAAGGGAGTAGTTGGCAGCAATGAAGAAACCAAAAGCGCCCGAAAGTGCGCACAAGATGGTGTAGTCCGTGGTCAGAGGCATCAGAGCTGTCACACCTCCACAACAAGCCATACAAAAGGCATATATAAGCTCTGCATTCGCCCAAGGTCGGTCACCCATCCAACCAAGAATTATCTGGAAAAAAGTAAGTTTGATGAACTGTTCATTGAATCGACAGCTCAAATACTAACCTCGCCAACCATATTGATGATACCAATCATAGAGATCAATAAAGATGCGTTTTCTGAGGTTATCTTGAGGCTCATAGCGTAGTCGGTCATATATACGTATGGTACGTCATACCAGGTGTAGAGGAGAAAGTTGGACAGAGCGAACACCAAAAATTTAGGGTCTGCGAAATGAGAGATGTCAATTATGTCCACTAGAAGATCCCAGAGGTCCCAGAAAGGCGCGAACCAATGGTTCTTCTCCTTTGCTATGGTTGTCATTGAGTTTCTGTAGATGTCGGGGCAGGATGAAGCTCTAAGACGGTATCGGTTGATGTTCAGCATGGCACCTCTGTACGATACGGATAACCTGAAAATAGAAAAAATTGTTCGACTGTTCAATTATTCAATGGAATTGAAACATTTGTTGGAGGCATAATATGCTTGTTTAGGTATTACAGGAACTGCATATAGAGGTATAGAGGCATATACAGATTTGGAAATTCACATCTGAAACATACGATATACAATGCATCAGACAGATAATTCTTCCGTCTTGTTGCACAGATGAATAGTCGAGATATTCACGTGCTGTAACTTAATGAATTCCGTTGAGTTATTGCAATAACCTAGTCTTGTTTAGTAGTTAATGGGGTAATTACCTCCCCCCATGAATATCGAAAACCTAAATAAAAGTTACGCAACGTGGTGCATATATTTTAATTTGTTTGTTTTTTTTACTTATATTACTTTACTTCTATTTTTTCTTATTATATTATTCCTCCTAAATATTTTGATTAAAGTTTTGAACTTGATCTATCGATTTTGAATCATTACTACCCCCCCCCCATGAAAAAAGCTATATCCGCCCTTGTTTCACTTACTCATACCAGACAGCTCTTGAAGCTGTCACTACCTGAGCTTCAAGTGATGGTGGACTGCTGACGGGCAAAGTCTGTAGATGAGATTTGTAGGGTTGGTGGACCAAAAACAGAAACAGCTGAACACATGTTATGTTCAGGTAGCCTATGAGGAAACAGGTTCTGGATGCCCAAGAGGTAATGGCTAAGGTTCTTAAGGAGTTTTTATCAACGCCATGAATGAGTAGGGTAGACTTTCTTACGTTTCCATGAAGGAAAAGGGTAGACAACAGAAGCTTTACATGTTGGGTATTACCCTCACTGTATTAAGACCGCAGATCATGGACAAGAGTGCAGAAAGGCTGTCATTGTACCAATCGAACACAATCTAATGATAATAAATTCATTGAGGCTCGTATTCATAGTTCGCCCTTGAGGGTGAGTGACAGTTTGTATCGCCCTTATGAATAATAGACTTAAAGGTGACCTCAACTCTCACTGTCCCTCAAGGGCGAACTATGAATACGACCCTGAATATGTAAAGCAATAATGCTCAGTGGAAGAATTTACAAGAGACAAACAAGACGAGATACAGTATAAAAAAAACTGAAGCCAACATGAATATATGCTAGTCTGAATAAGCATCAATGTCACTAAACACTAAAATAAATTTAATGTTAAATAAGTATTACCTGTGCACCCTCAGATCGTTCAAAACGCAGTCTTAGGTGCCTTCTTCGGCGGCGTTGATGACTTCTGCAACCATTTCAAATATAACTCATCCTTAGGCGACTTGGGTCTCGGGCACAGTGTTGCCAATAGCCTTCAAAGTATTATACAACTCGTTGTTCAACCCGCAGAATCGCTAAAACTTCTCGAAGGCGACAGCAGACCCGGGTAATTCTGCTTAAGCACGTTGTACACGTTCTTGTGCGAAGCTAGCAGTTCTATAACCTCGATGGGCACCTTTTCTCCGTTCTCCACGTACGTTGGAAGGTTCACCAAGGAAGAACAGTGCCTGTTCTCGACGCTGCTGTCGTTGGTCTCGTTTTCCGTAGTTTCCAAGATAGGTTGCAAGGCGCTGGCAGTGTTGGTACTATTGCTTACTGAGAAGGTGTCCACCGAAGAACCTTTGTTTCTACGTTTCATCTCGCGGTTTTTCTTTCGTTCCTTTGCTAGTTTCTTCTGTTGTTTGAAGGTCCATGGGAGGTCTCTCATGAGCAAACCGCAAACTGCTAGATTCAAGAACAATCCGGCTAGTATTAAAGTTGTACCTCTCCACCCGTACTCTCCCAAGAGGAACTGAATCAATGGTGCGAAAATGAAAGTTCCTATACCGCTGCCGCAAACGGCTAGGCCTGTAGCGAACGATCTTCGTTTTTCGAAGTAATACGCGACGATGACCACTGAAGCCACGTAGCAGAGACTCAGCCCGAAGCCGGCCATCAAACCGAAGGTTAAATAAAGCATCATCATACTGTTAACGCGTGAACTTATTATAAAAGCTATAGAGGAAAGTACGGAGCCGAATATAGTAACCTTACGACAGCCATATCTGTCGGTTAGGAAGCTTGCTATAGGACCTGACAAAAGCGGCATCGCCATGAACAACCCGCCCACAACTGCTGTAGTACCACGATCGGCCTTGAAGTAGTCCACGAACTCCACGAAGATGACACCGAAGCTGAAAGTGATGCCATCGGCTATCAAATTGACCATGAAAGAAGCTGCTACTATCACCCAACCCCAGCCTCCATCTGGAGGTCTAGCTTCAGTAAATTCCAAAGATTCACTTTCGGAACTCGAGCTGGAGCTGGAGGAGAGACTCTCAGTGGACCTCAGAAGCTGCTCCTTGACTCCCGGCTCATCCTGGATGTCATCCTTATCAAATTGCACCCTCAGGGTCGGTTTCTCCTCTTCCACTACAGGGGTGCTATGTCGTACTAAGGGGTTCTCGTAGATGCTCCTAGAAGTACCGTTGCTCTTGACGCTCGCGACGAGATCATCGGCGGCGACACTGTTTTCCGAAAGGGCGGCAACGTCGCCGCGTGGTAGCGCATGCGCGTCATCGCCACTCACTGTCTCGTTAATGTTAATGTTTTTGGTCTGGTCCATGTCGTTTTCGGCCATTCTTGTAGATCTCTGCTGAACTGCCTGCGTAGGGACGCTAACAAGCTGGTGCTTCTCATGGAATTTTTCATGCGTGCTTTGGTCGACCCGAAGCGTGGGCGTTGGTCAGTTGCTCTCAGCCGTCGTGCCATGCGGGGCAGGATGCGACAGGTGCTCCACTAAGTTTACCTGAAAATAGGATCGAAGTTTAGGTAATATACTAACTGTCAAAGAAACTGCAACACTCAGAAGTAGAGGTTAAAATTTTGAAGTTTTTTGGTGAAACATTGATAGTGTAGCAAGGAGTAAATGATCAAAATTTGATGTAAAAAACGAAAGGTTTACAATTTTCTTCAATAAATTTGTTAATAATGTTTTTGTCAATCGCGATTATTAATACACTTCACAACACGTCTTGGCATTAATGCAATAAGACGGTCTATTGATTTTTGATGGTTGCTATCCCAAGCTACCTGTAGTTCATGTCTTGAAGCCGCCAAAATCTATGAGCGCTGAGGTATACACTTCCAGGCCTTTTACCCATTATGTCCCAAATATGCTCTATGGGCAAAAAATCATGGGATCTGGGCGGCCATGGCAAAAGATTCACATGGCTCGCTTCAAAAAAGTTTAAATTGCATCCGGCAACGTGAGGTCGAGCATTATCTTGCTGAAATATTGGATTCTCGAGTAGGTTAAGGTAAGCGATAACATGGCGCCACTATTTCATGGAAGGAACGCAGTACTGTCAGAAAAGACGACCTTATGTTTTTCCACATTCCAATGTTGACGTTTTCTGCACCACTGTAATCGTTGACGGTGATGCTCAACTGTCAGAAGAAGTCTAAAAGACCTTATTCGGCGGTAAACCGTTCGGCAGTTACATAATTGCCTTGTTGAATAAATAATGGATGAAATAATAATTATTGATCAAGACTGTTACACGACATTCACAAAAACCACAGCTATAAAATCATTCTTGAAAAAAATGGAAAAATATTCTTGGAATAATTATAATATATATCCATAAAGTCCTATATAGAATTCTGAATAAAATTGCAATATCAAAACCCTCAAATGATTCTAGGATTTTCTCGTAACTAGTTATGTAATAGATTTATTACAATTTTAAATAGACATGGAAAACACTGAATAATATTCGACCTTGTTTTTCTAGGAAAATTCAGATATAATTGAATTTTTACCACAGCTGCAGACCTCCAAACTGCATTACACAACAATATATGGGTAAAATACGACTGGAACAAAATGTTTGTTCAATTAAAATCAATTCATTCGCTTTTATTGAATTGATATAAAGGTCCATCGACATAATCATTAGCTCGCTATTCAATACGCTACTCTAACTCTGTGTATTTCCATCATAATACTTCCCAATTTTCTTTTTTCATGGTTTTATGTATGAAATTAACTCAATATTCTATCGAATTGATAAAAAAAAAGGCAATTATTACTCAGTGGCAACGCTAGGCAGGGGCCAGAGTTGGCCCGGATTTTGAATGTATTGGCTCCATTCTGAAATCAGTTGTTCTCAGTCAATTCTAGTAATCAATAGTTTTTCTTTCGTTTGATTTTCTACACTCGATTGCTATGCAACGTGAAACGCAATTTGACCCAAGAGGAATGTGCCCAAGCGGTAGTTTTGCGAGAAGAAGGGTGGACATACACAAGAATTGCAGAAAGGTTTGGAGTTTCCAATACAAGTGTGTCCAGAATGTTGCAGCCATTCAGGGAGACAGGTATGAATGTCCGAAGACCAGGACAGGGTAGACCACGGGTAACAACTGCCATTCAAGAACGTTACTTGAGAGTTTCTTCGTTGAGAAAACGGTTTTGCAAACCGCTCGCCTCCTTCAAAATCAGCTTGAGCAAACTCGTGGGGTGCAAATAAGCACTCATACAATAAGAAATCGCCTCAGAGAATATGATTTAAGCCTTCGTATCCCGACAAGAGGCCCAGCTCTTACCCCAGTCCATCGAAGGGCGCCTTTGGATTTTGCAAAAGAGCATATCCATTGGAAGAGGCTGATTGGGAAAGAGTTCTCTTCACAGATGAGTCTAGATTCTGCCTCTGCCATTGTGATCGACGTTCCCTTGTATACAGACGTCCACATGAAAGATATGCTAAGTGCAAATTCCTGAATACTACTGGTTCCGGGGGAGGATCGATTATGGTATGAGGTGGAATATCTTTGACTGCTCGCAAAGACCTAGAGGTCGTTGATAATGGAGCTATGAATGCTGATAGGTATATAAGGAACATTCTTGAAGAGCATCTAGTGCCATTTGCCCCATACATTCGTGAAAATTTCATTTTTATGGACAATAATGCCAGACCCCATCGTGTGCGCATCGTTCAGGAGTACCTTGAAGAGGTTGAAGTCTCTCGAATGGAATGGCCAGCAAGAAGTTCAGATCTCAATCCGATTGAGCAGGTTTGGGACAACCTCAATAAAAGGCTGAGAAGTTCAAAAATCATTCAGCTACGCTTAATGACTTAGGAATCCAACTCAGAGAAATCTGGGAAGGATTAGATCAGAACATTTTAAGATCACTCATTTTGAGTATGAACCGTCGTTGCCGAGCTGTATTTAACGAAAAAGGGTGGAAATACCAAGTATTAAATCACTTATCAGCATCCAGTATTTTTAAAATTGTTCATTTCTCTTCTTTCACATAAGATCGGTGGAATCCTGAATTTTTTTTCCATTTAATGTGTCTTGTTTCGTTCAAAACCTTCCCGAGAGAACATAAAAAATAAGTTATAAGAGTCAACTTTCAATGAAATCGAGATTTTCAGAATATACGGCAATTTTTTTGCGCAGTGTATTTCCGATCGTGATGAGATTTTACATTCATATATTTAATATCAATCTCGAGTCCTCTCGAGGTAATAATATCATTTCTCTACCAAAGAACAAGCGCTCAAAAGCACCTGCTCAGGTCATTTCTTAAATTTTTTTATTAGGTATCAAGTTTTGTACTGAAATGTTATATGGGCTATTACAATTTTTTCTCTACTTTCAACATTTCGACATTCTTCAGGAATCATTTTTTAACTTCCATTAAACAACTTTGGTTAGTTTATTTGGAAATTATGGAAATGTCCAGAATTATTAGGTGTACAAATAAGTTTCCGCGGTTTGTCAAAAGATGCCCCACCAGAAGGTTATGGAGAAATTGTCAGATGTAAAACGTAATATCCCAAGTTTAGTCATCTGGCAACACCATAACCTTAAAGTACTAGTGATTCCGTATCAGCATCACGTAATTTTTTTCGTGCAAAAATGTCAAGTTTATTAAGAATAAGCATCATTTGCGGGAACTTTTGATTTACTTCTTTAATGTGAAAAAATCTGCAGCTGAGGCGCATCGATTGCTTCTAGAAGCATATGGTGAAGCTGCTTTAAGTGAGAGAAGTTGTCAGGAATGGTTTCAAAAGTTTAAGAACGGTGAGTTTGACGTTAAAGACAAAGAACGCAGTGGAAGGCCGAAAGTGTACGAAGACATGGAATTAGAAGCACTATTGGAGGAAGATTCGTCCCAAACGCAAAAAGAACTTGCACTTACTCTACAAGTGACTCAACAAGCAATTTCACATCGTTTAAAATCGTTAGGAATGATTCAAAAACAAGGAAATTGGGTTCCATATGAACTAAAGCCGAGAGACGTTGAACGCCGATTATGCATGAGTGAAATGCTGCTTGCCAGGAATACAAAAAAGAGTTTTTTGCATCGTATAGTCACTGGTGACGAAAAATGGATTCATTACGATAATCCAAAGAGAGAAAGTCATGGGTTAAGCCCGGCGAACCATCAACATCGACAGTTAAGCCGAATATTCATGGAAAAAAACTCATGCTGTGTATTTGGTGGGATCAACTTGGTGTCGTGTTTTATGAATTGCTGAAACCAAGCGAAACCATTACTGGAGCTCTCTACCGAACACAATTGATGAGATTGAGTCGGGCACTTAAGAAAAAACGCTCCCATTACTACTCCAGACACGACAAAATTATTCTTTTACACGATAATGCTCGTCCACATGTTGCGGCGCCGGTAAAAACATACTTGGAAACACTCAACTGGGAAGTTTTACCCCACCCGCCGTATTCACCAGACTTAGCCCCTTCTGATTATCACCTGTTCCGGTCGATGGCACATGGTCTGTCTGAGCAGCGCTTCACATCATATGAAGACACCAAAAATTGGGTAGATTTGTGGATAGCGTCAAAAGATGAAGAGTTTTTTCGACGGGGTATCCGAATGTTGCCAGAAAGATGGGGAAAAGTAGTGGCAAATGATGGAAAATACTTTGAATAAAACGTAATGTACTTTTCCTTTACAGTAAATTCCTAATTTTTTATAAAAAACCGCGAAAACTTATTTGTACACCTAATAGAATAACATTCGATAAATTTTCCATCATAACGAATATCACGCCAACATCAGCCATAAGTTTTATAACCCAAATATTCATATCTCTGAATCAACACCAATCTAACGAACAATACGATTAATATCCACGTGTTGGATGTTTATCGAAGTCTAAAATAATTATTGGAACTGTTACACAGTCGTTTATCTCCAAGTTGGACACGTACCTCAAACGATAACACAAACGAATAAAACATAGAAATTATATTCGCCAAAAACTCTCTCTCCTTTAAATACGCATTCAAAGTTTTGGCATAAACCTCTATCGACCGAAAATAAATCCAAAAAGTGTATTAATAGAACCTGAATGAGATCCGTAAACACATATTTGACGCAAGCCGCCGATCGCTGAAATTCATCGGAAAAAAATCGATCGTATTATGGTCAGGTAACCATGGTGGCTATATCTCTAATCCACTCCTGAAAATAAATCCAAAAAGTATAATAATAATCAATTAGGTTATTAATGACAGCCACTAATGGTCAAGATAGTAAATAGTTCGAGACCATTATACGCCAGATAATAACCGAGTTGATACAAGATTTTTCCATCAACCTCAATATGAATCTATATTAATAAAACAGGATCTATGGTTACCGTCAAAATGCAAACGGCTGCACCAAATTGGATAATTCTTTTTTGTTGTGTTCATAATTTTGCTAGGACAAGGTTTACACAACAAAATATTTCCAAAAGTATTGTTCAGAAAAAAATAAAAGGCTTTCCTTTTTCTTACGACCAATCAAGCAGTCATAGAATACATATTTATAGGTTATGATTTTGACATTTGGACAAAAAGTGAAGTTACATCGGGTGAATCGAAAATTTAAAATTTTAATCAGAAATAACGTAAGAACTAACATATACAACAATTTTTTACTTATGCCATATTTTACAAATTTTAAACCTATAATGTATGAATGTATTTTGGATTGCCTGATGCCCGTCTGTTTATGATCACAAATCAGATCGATAGATGGCGCTGTAATCGTTATCTAGGTTATTCATCTATTCTGCAACTAAACGGCTGGATCGAATTGAATGAATTTTTGTGTATGCAGAACAACGTCTGTTGGGTCCGCTAGTTATGTATACATTTTTGATTTTAATACAATCTTATTTTGCTCAAGACATGCATTTGACATGATATAAATTTCTATGTTCCGGTAGAGTTATGACATTACTCGTATTGCTTCTGAATGCTTTGTGTTTGGTAGCCCATGGCAATCGCACATCAAAAAAGCATAAATTGAACATTAAATGAGCCATTAATGTTCAATTTCTTACACATTAAAATAGCTTATTATTATGAGGTCGACAGAAAAGGAACCTTAATTAGATCCGTAAACACATATTTGACGCAAGGCGTCAATCGCGGAAATCAATCGGAAAAAAAATCGATCGTATTATGGTCAGGTAACCATGGTGGCCATATCTCTTATCCGCTCCCTGATTGCGGTAATTTCAAGTGTCGATTGTGGAAATGTTGTAACAAAGTATAGACAATCGAGGTCGAGGAGCTTAAGTCAAGTACTTAATTGGGAAAATTGATAAGAACGTCGAGAGCTGTGATTGAGAGGAAAACGAGATAAATTTCCTTCGATTTCATTAGGAATGGAAAATTTTCTTTTTTGTAGGTGGCCATCATACTAATTGTGAAGATATGTAAGGAGAAAGTGTTCATAAATATAATGATCTTAAGGAAAAAAAATGAGAAAACCGCTGAGCAGGTGTATGCGCTGCTGCATTGGTGGAGCAATAGGGCTATTTCCTCAAAATTTTGTATAGTACTTGAGATTGATACTAGATACAGGGTGTTCCTAAATTGAACGTACAAACGAAAAGGGGAGATTCCTTAAGTGAGTTTAAGAAAAAAAAGTCCCATAAACATGGGGTCGCAAACGTTTCGTTTTCGAGATACAGAGTGTTGAAGTTTCAAAATTTTTTTTCTCGAAATCGTTGGTAGATACGACAAAACTACAAGAGACCGAAAAGTTTAGTATAAGAACAAAGCTTCTTTTTTACATTCTTTCAATTCAACAGTTGCTCGCCAAAAAAAAGTTCTGCAGAAGAACAGGTGGTAGTGTTCCAGAAAAAAATATCACCCTGTAGATCTTCTATCGAAATTGCCATGTCACGTGGTGAGAACTCTCAAATGTTATATCTATGCCAAATTTCAGTTGAATATCTTGTGAAGTGTAGATACTATGAGAAAAAAACTTGTAAAAAATTCAAACTTCAACACTCTGTATCTCGAAAACGAAACGTTTGCGACTTTTTTTTCTTAAACTCACTTAAGGAATCTCCCCTTTTCGTTTGTACGTTCAATTTAGGAACACCCTGTATATTGATGCAAAATCTCAGTACGATCGGAATGATATTCAGAAAATTATTCAAAAGTGAAATATGTGACAAATCGATAATTACAATTATCAGAATTATATCTATGGTTCCTCCACATCCTCTTGAAAATTTGCATGATCATTAATTTCGCCATTTTACATCCTCAATATCGTTTCAATTGAATATTGGAATTTTTTTCGATACAACGATAGCCATTTCTATGTTTGTATTAAAGTAACTCCCACAGATTTTTACGTATTGCTTTGAATTGGTATTGAACATAATAATACAAGATTTCAGCTCGATGGAATTGACAAATTCTGAGTTATTCGAAAAAATTAATGTTAGAGAAAAAACATTTTATACCTATGGTTCTAATTATGGGATGCTCTTGAAATTTTCATGAACATTCTGTATAAAAATATTCAGCTTCAAATTAAATTTCACTCGAATCGGATATTTTTGTTGTGGAAATACAAGCATTTTTCTTTTCAATATTCCGATTGAATTTTCTATGGTTCTGTTAACACTACATTTGGCTACATTTGACATAATGGAATTACTTTGTTTTATGTACCATTAGAGTTTTGACATTTCTCGTAGTGCTTCTGAATACTTTGTGTACGGTTGCCATAAGGATTGCACATTAAAATAGCATAAATTGAGCATTAAAATGGTTCTTAATGATCAGCTTAGTACACATTGAAATCAAATTTTATTTCGAGTTTGGCGGAAAAATACATAATTGCCGAAAATCTAGAGAAAAGTACGAAAATGCTTGTAAACATCCATTTTAAACACTAACAACTGTGAGGTAAACATCATTCCTCGCAGGAAGGAAATCTTGACTTTTTCTTCAATAAATTCGATCGAAATTTCCTCGTAACTTGCGGAAAAGTTTATTATTATTATTTATATTCATCTGGTTATTGGTAAAGTGACGTTGATGACATGTCGATAAAGATTATAAACATAAACAATAAATTAGGTTCAGCTGACTGTCATCAATAATCAAGATTAATGAAAAGGAAAAACTCACAAAACATTCAATAACACTAACAAAATAAAACCGTCACCCGAACCAAAACAAAACTTACAGATCAAACTCATAACAATAAACACCAGCGGAATGTCACAGAACCGTCGCCCACCAGGAAAAAACTCGAAAACAAACAAAACCCGACAATATAAACAAACAAAACAACGGTAAAAATTCTTAAAATTCTTCGCGATGAACTCTCAACGACCGGGGCCGGCACTTATCGCATAATACGGGCTCGAGATCGCCTGGCCGATACAGACAGATGGGATTCGGCCCGAAATTTTGGCACAGAAATTCGCGTCCGAAAAAAGACGGGTACTGCAGATGGTTATAATTATTGTTACTTGTTACCCACCTTAGCTGCATATGACGCTGACGACGACTGAAACTACTGCTTTTTCCGATAAATTCGTACGTGGGGAAAATCGATCGATCTTATCGGATGTACGGGGGGAGGCGGAAAACCGCTCGAACGCAGGTTATTGTTCTGGAAGTTTTAGATAAGTCTGATTGCGTTTTCATATTTGCTTTACTTGAAATCATGGACCTATAATACTAACTGGACGTCGAACTTCCTTCTGTCAACGTAGAAAAAAGTAAGACAAGGGCCGCCATTCGCAGTTTGGGATGAAACTCGAATATTTTGATGTTCTATGACATCTGTGCTCGAATTCATAAATTTATAATAAGGTCTATGCTCGAATTTGGATTGAAACATAGACGTTCTTTTGAAAGAAGTGATGAAAAACGAACTCTATATATTTGTGTTCTGTGAACTCTGATATTTCGGTCTATTGAAATTATAAATATTCTCGATTCTTGTGATTAGTTATTAAACAATATTGATAATCCTATCATTTTAATTCGTTGGCATAAAATAAATGAAGGGAATATTGGTAATTCTAATATTTCAATTCATAGAAAAAGTGACAACTCTCAAATTCACCCCCAAACTGCAAATGGCAGCCGTTGCCTCAAAATTTTTGACAGGTTCGCCATCTAGTTAGTATTATAAATCTATGCTCGAATTTTGATTGGAACATAGACGTTCCTTTGAAAGAAGTGGTGAAAAACAAACTCTGTATAGTCCGTTCACGAAAGTTTGAGCCGTCGGTTGGCCATGGAGATTTGGCTTATTCCACTGTGTATATTAAAATTTTAGGTTATGATGTTATTTTCTTGTCAGATTGATACGCAATGTTGTCAATATTGCATAGAGTTCTCTGATAACTCGCAAGCTCGTCGGACGAGGCCGGGTACATTCGGCAACATTGAATTTATTTTACGTTATGACAGCAAATACTGCCTACTTTAGATAAATAAAGAAACGCCTACTATGTGCTCAACCTTTCGTGAACGGACTATATTAGTGTTCTGTGAACTCTGACATTTCGGTCTATATCAAATAGGTAATAAATATTTCCGATTCGTGTGATTATTTATTAAAATAATGTACCATTATGATGATTATACACTATAGTTCCCTCAAACACGGTGTAATATCGGTAATTCTAATATTTTTTTCGTTGAAAAATTGACACCTCTAAAATCCAACCCAAACTGCAAATGGCCGCCGTGCCTAAAAATTTTTGACAGGTTCTCCATCTAGTTAGTATTATAAATATATGCTTGAAATGGGCATTTCCACAGATTTTCACAAAAAACAATTCAGAAATAATGGACCCTCTGAAAAGTCGGTTTACATTAACGAATTTAATGAAAAAGGATGTTTCGTACAAGCAAAATGGAAAGATTGAAAATTTGGATAATGTGGAAGAAAGGTAGCTAGTGTGTGAATAGGGGCCCTAAGGTCAGTTTTACGACAAAAACTGTTACGTCACTAAACAAATCATTACACACTAAATTATCATGTTTGTCTTAAAGGATAAGCCCATAGACAGAGATAATTTCCAATCACAGAAAATATTCACATTCCGAATAACAAATATAATATTAAATTCCAAGATTTTCGAATCGAGTCTCCCATTAAATAACTTCTAATACAAAAAAACAATCAATAAACCCCATCCACCCGGGGAAAACTCACAAAACACGAAAAACTCCACTTACAGTATCATCCCTAACGAGGGCCATTTGACACAAAAGAAGAACGCCGCAAAACCACAGAAAACGAACAATCCGCACCACCGATCAAAAAACGAGCACCAGTGAACTCAAAGAGGGCCAACGCGGAACACAGAACAGATCCCTCGACAAAGGAGCACCGACTAAATTGCGCTAGTAAATCCACAAAGAAATTAATCTTCTCATCCTTTCTGTATCTATTGTAGTCGAGATATGGAGAGTATACTGAACTTAAATCATTTATTTGTTTGTACTTGTGTCATTATTATTATCTTCATCGGTCGTAGGTACGTATACACGAGCTTGGATGATGTTTTTTTCTTAATCGTGGGTGTTGAAAGGGCTTTAAGGCTGATCATCTGAAAATTCGTATGAAATTTCTTTATGCACTTCAGGCATTAAACCATAGATTTATAATACTAACTAGATCGCGAACCTGTCAGAAATTTTGAGGCAAACGGCGGCCATTTGCAGTTTGGGGTGGATTTGAGAGGTGTCACTTTTTCTATGAATTTAAATATTAGAATTACCAATATCCTTTATTTATTTTATTCCAACGAATTTAAATGATAGGATTACCAATATTGTTTAATAACTAATCACAAGAATCGAAAATATTATAATTTTAATAGACCGAAATGACAGAGTTCACAGAACACTAATATATAGAGTTCGTTTTTCATCACTTCTTTCAAAGGACCGTCTTTGTTTCGATCAAAATTCGAGCACATATGGCATAAAACATCAATATATTTGGGGTTCACCCCAAACTGCAAATGGCGGCCATTTGCCTCACTTTTTTCTACGTGACAGTAAGGAAGTTCGACGTCCAGTTAGTATTATAGGTCCATTGTGACGTGCTCCCCGTCTCTACCAAACTGCGTTGCCATCGTTTACCTTCGGAAGTAGAGATCTCGGGCGCCACCTCTAGTTTAAAGTGTTGAGGACACTAGGGTACCCATAGGCGGTGTCCTATGGGGTCCGGGAGCTACTAGCCAGAGAAGGTTATGTCCAGGGGTCAGTTGTTTGTACCTAATCTAAAGTTCCCTAACTCTGAAAAATACTTAAATATTCCTAAGGAAAAAAACACACAGTTATAATAACATATTTATTCGGTAAACGGTAAATAACGGCAGTCATCAAAATACACCATGATATCATAAATACAATGTGAGGAAAACAGGTGAGCGGGCGGTGAGAAGGTTGAAGCGGGATGTAACATGCAGCATTATATCGGCGGTGAGAGCCCTCAGAAAAATAAGCAATAGAATACATACAAGCGGTATTAAAAAGCGGTAAAGATAGTCGAATGAAAGTGCAAGCGGAAAATTAATCAAGCAGTGGTAAGTAACGGTACGGTAGCGAAGGTTCTAACATGAGCAAGTTCCTAACAAACAAATTCCCAAAAATGACATCCTCGTTTACTGGCATACCTCGGTTTACATCTACAGGCTATATTAACCATACAGGGTTACGGACAGGCGGTGAAAGGAAACTAGTGCGGTCCCAGGGAAAGCATATGCGCCGTTTCAAGCTAGCATACACCCACCCTAATGCTCTGAACCACGAGGCCCATGCACGCCTTTTGAAGCTAGGGCATGCACCTCGATATTCCGGAGCGGCACACGGTGGGGGAGGATAAAGGGAGGCATTTACAAGACTGCATATGGGCCGTTTTCAAGCTAACATACGCGTTCCTGCACATCGGAACTCCGGGATTTCATGCAGGCCGTTTCAAGCTACTACACAACCTCCGGGGGTTCGAATGATGCCAGAAGGGTACAACAAGACGGTGTATGGGCCGTTCAAGCTAACATACAACCTCTTGAAGGTTCAGAATTTCAGGGCGTCATGCAGGCCGTTTCAAGCTACTACACAACCCCCAGAAACTCGGACGGTGGCGGAAGGGCATAACAAGACAGTGTATGTGCCGTTTCAAGCTAACATACACCCTCTTGCCGATTCGGAATTGCAGGGCATCATGCAGGCCGTTTCAAGCTACTACACAACCCCTGAAATTCGAACGGTGTCGGAAGGGCACAACAAGACAGTGTATGTGCCGTTTCAAGCTAACATACACCCTCTTGTCGACTCAGAGTTTCAGAACTTCATGCAGGCCTTTTGAAGCTACTACACAACGTCCAGGAACTCGAGTAACACTAGAGAGGATAATACAAGACAATATATGCGCCGTTTCAAGCTAGCATACACCATCTCGCAGTCTCGGAATTCTCACAAGTCATGCAGGGCCGTTTGAAGCTACTACACAACCTCTGCGAATTCGAGCGGCGGAAGGACGGGAAAATACAAACAGGAGAAATACATTATAAATATCAAAGCCAGCAAATAAGAATTAAAACAATCATACCTAAACTGAACTTGCCCCTGCAGAACCCTCTGGTGGCACTTACTTCTGGACGGTCTGGTCGGCTAGTACTTCTGGAGTAGTGGTCAGGACGTTATGTTTAATTCGACTGATTTATTCAGCGGAAAATCCCGCATTTTAAACCTTTCGGACACGTGTGGCGATGTGTCTATATCGATTCGGCCAATTTCAATTAACCGACAAGAAAAAGTCGATAGGTATGGTTCGTTCGCGGAAGTTTGAGCGCATAGTAGGCGTAGAAGTTGGCAGTATTGACTGTCATAACGTGAAATAAAGTCAACGTTGCCGAAAGTACCCGGCCTCGTCCCACGATCTTGTGAGTTATCGAAGAACTCAATGCAATATTGACAATATTGCGTATCAATCTGACAAGAAAATAAAATTTTAATATACACAGTGGAATATGCCAAATTTCCATGGCCAATCGACGGCTCAAACTTTCGTGAACGGACTAAACTTTCGTGAGTTTTCGGAATCTAGAGATCACTGACCTCTTAGTCGTAAGCATTCGAAAACCCTCAGAGATTCGAATGAACTCAATAACAATATTCGATACTGTCATCACTACCATCAGCAATTGTTCTGAACCAATGTTGACAATAGCCGACATTCTTGTCTGGTCCCGCCATCCTTATCTCGCGAATTAATTCTTCGAAAGATTCTTATCAAATGCTCGAGACGATAAGGCGTATTTTTTAACAATTAGTTCTAGTTTAGTAAAGAAGCGTGCCAATGATAAGCAGGTTGTATCTACAATTTGCGCATTCTCCTGCGGTGTAGATATTTGCCTTTCCGGAAAAAATCGACTATCGTCTTCAAATATGATCCCTTGTCTCCGGCCACTGTTCCATTACTCTTATCTGAGAGTATTCGATAACATTGCGATAGTGCGATAATTCATCTGATCTTTTGGAATTTAGATTGTGTATCTTTGAGCAACCACGTGTCGTGAATGAAATATGGGTGAATATCGAATTTCGGTGACCAGCAGATATCGACCAGATTTTGTTGTCATTGTATTCATTGAGTCTCCTGAACAACATTAGTGAAACCAACAGGTGGCGGTCTGTCTTAGTTTAGAAAATATGGACCCGCCAAGTTCCTAAAATGTTCCATTTTCACGTCGCTTTTTTCACTATAAAACCACAAATTCACTGCTCCAATTTGATCTATAAATCACCTTCGAACTTTCAAATGACTATCCGATTAGATTCATTTCAGTTATATTCCATAATTAATGCATAAACATCAAAATTTTAGAGGTATCACTTATCCACAAATTCTAAGGAACTCCCACCGTTCTTCATGGTAAGTTTGGCACCACTGCCCCGTCCTTCGGCGACTGACATATCAAATGACGGCGGGATTCACGGGAAAGCATCGTATCATATTCGCGCAAATAATTCTGCGGCAGTGCCAAATCTACCTTTAAAAACGGCGGGCTATCCTTAGAATTGAGAATATGTGGTGCCTCTAGAATTTCGATGTTTCTGCATTAATTATTTGAATATACCTGAAATGAAACAAATCGAATAGTTATTCGAATGTTCGAATAGTTATTCGAATGTTCGAAGGTGATTTATGGACTAAATTGGAGCAGTGGATTTGTGTTTTTATAGTGAAAAAAGTGACGTGACGATGGAACATTTTTGGAACTTTGGGGCTCCATATTTTTTCTAAACTAAGACAGACCGCCATCTGTTGGTTTCACTATTGTTGTTCAGGAAGTCTAAATGAATACAATGACACCAAAATCTGGTCGATATCTGTTGGTCACCGAAATTTAAATATGTATTTACCGAAATTTGATTGATGTTAAGGTTCCCATCCCATATACGATTGATCCTTCGAATCGATTATTAAGAGGCTTATACATTCCACTGCTACCTTGGCGTTTATTGTGTCCCCTATCAGAGCTGTTATAGCAATTGCACCACAGCTCGCCTTCCAGTTCCAGAGCCCCAATGATCTGACAGTTCGTGAAGAAGGCTAGAACTGCGTTTCGCCTATAATTGTCCTGTCCAAGACATTCTTTGCACAGGCTTGCAATAGTGAGGCATTCTGTAACTAAGTGAACAGGAATTTCCTCAGAATCTACACTCGTCAGTTTCTGTTAAACAGTGACAATGTCCTCTTAGAATCCCACTGAGGAGACATAACTTATTCTTACTGAGATCCAAATACTGGGTGGTCAACTAAAGAATTCCGATTTGAAAGAGAAATAAAACAAAAACTTTCGAGTCAATTTTCATTTTTTTGCGAATAACGCTCAGCCCTTTGGGAATTAATTTCTTGAAATTTACGCTGTCCAAATGTCCACCGTTTTTCTGCTGGCACTCTTCGAGTCTAACCCCCAACTTTAGAAAAAACGTCGCAAAGTTTCTGGACCGATGGCTTGATTTCCTAGCGGATATTTTCCTTCAACGCAATCACAGTATGGGGATTGTTGCGGTAGACTACACTTTTGAGGCATCCCCATAAGTAAAAGTCACAAGATGTTAAGTCTGGGTTTCTATGGAAGGTCGCCACGTCTCAGTTTTTCAGAAAAAAGAGCGAGAATAACAGGTAACGACGGATTTGAAGTGTGACAAGTGGCTCCGTCTTGCTGAAACCAAGTGTCCCGATTATATCCATCAAAGTCTTGAAGGGCTGGTTCAAAAATATTGATCAAACATTCCACATAACGATCAGAATTCACTGTTACTGCTCGGCCCGTCCGTCTTCGAGAAAGTACGGTCCAATAATGCCTTGTGCGTGATTGCACACCAAACTGTGACCTTCAGATTATGCAATTGAGTTTCATGTTTCTCTTGGGGTTTTCTGAATACCAATACCGGCAATTTTGTTGGTTTACATAGCCGTTGAGATGAAAATGGGCTTCATCAGAGAAAAAAAAGTTGATTTTTGTCAACAGGCGCTCACAAAGAACGAGCGCTTTTCACCCGTTCAGCGAACCATGGCGACTGAATTTCCATGAACCCCTCCTTCGTTTAAGACCAACCCCACTTCTCTATTCCTATTTGAAAAAAAATTAGGGCGCTTTTAAATCGGAATTCCTTTTTCTGTGGAAAAGACTAATGTGAGGCATCGGTCGATGAGAATCTTTTAAAGAATTAGTTCGCTAGATAAATATGGAGGTACCAGACTAAAATGGCGGCTATTGTCAAAATTGGATTGGAACAATTGCTGTTAAAATAAAAAACACCGATATACACTGAATAAATCTAACTCCTTTCGACCTATCCTGAAAACCGACATCTTTAATTAAACAAGGGTCAAGCGGTCGCAACCACATATCAAAAACAACAGCCCAATTTCCACCTGGCACCAATTCCAACAGCCCCATTTCCACAGCCAACCTTACCACGTAATAATCAACTTAAACCTTCAAGAAAACTCCCAACTTATTTTCCCACCTCGAGATACCTCCTATAAATAAACGCGATTACGGGTTACAATTTTCCAACGACGCGGGGAGGGCGGGGAAAGCGATATTTCGCGTGCTGCATCGAATCCCGTGTCGAATATTAATTTTCCGGCAGACCGCCAGGAAATGCCCTTTCCCTTGGCCTGCGGCCTTTCAGCATTGCCAAGGTTGCTGCCGCTGTCACTATCGATCCAGCTCTGAGTCCCTTTTCAAGGGCAGGTATGCGGAGTTTTCCCCGAGAAAGCAGGGTTTTCCCGAGGAAAGTTAATGGGTGGCGGTGGGGGAAAAGGTGGTTTTCCCGGATTGGAGTTTTGTTTGTTTGCGGTCGTTTGTTACTTGAGAGATGCTTCACTTTAATTATGACTTATGGTTGTCCCGGAGTAGTTATTTGCTAATTGCTGGGGTGGTTCTGAGTATTTCTGAGTGGAATATCTGCGACAATACGGTCTGAGGGGGATTCGGAAAGGTTTGTCGCGTTCGTTTCTCTTGGGAAAATAATTTTAATGTGCTTATAGCTATGGTTTCATTCTATCCTTTGATAAATAGTGCTGACGCCTTCAAAAGTTGTAAAAAGGGCAAAAAATACAGTAGAATTAGTTCCATTGGAAAAGGCAGAGGATATAGCGAAAATGAAAAATCAGAGCTTTTGAAAATTCTATGGATTTTCAAAACTCTTTTTTTTTCAATGTGAAAAAATATACATTACTTCGTTCAAATTTCCCGAAAAAGGAACTTTGCTGTATATGGTTCAATATACAAGTTCATGCTCAAATTGTTTTTTTTCCCACATTCTTCATTTGAAACCATGTTTTCGGCAGACAAAATTCAAAATGAAATGTAAAGGGTTTTTCAATAAGAGGTGTTATTTTGAATAGCCGCTATTTCGGCATAGGTGTCACGTTTGAAGCTGTCATTTTTTGACATTTGACACATATAAACTACGCCATTAATAAAAATGAAACGATACACGCTTCAAAAACGCATTGAAATAATTATAATTCACTATAAAAATAGTGAAAATTTGGAATTGACGGTTCGTAAAATTAGAACAATTTTGGGTCGTCGTGAAGCATCTTGTCGGACCGCAATAACGAAATTGGTGGAAAAATTCGATCTGTTGGGACAAGTTAGTAATGTGAAGAATAAAACCCGTGTACGTCGCTCAAGAACAGCCGAGAATATTGCTGCTGTAGCCGAAAGTGTGAAGAAAACCCAGGTTTGTCATCATTCCTGTTCTTTGGAGTTAGGGCATTCCACAAACGTCATTACACCGTACTTTGCATAAAGATTTGGGTGTTAAGACTTATAAAGTTCAGTTAACACAAGAACTCAGGCCGGCCGATCATCAACAACGTCGTGTCTTTGCTGATGGGGTTGTTGAATGCATGAAAATGATCCGGAATTCCATCGTGATCACAATTGGCCACCAAGATCTTGTGATTTAACACCTTGCGACTTCTTCCTTGGGGCCACGTGAAAGAGAAGGTTTACGCCAATAGCCCAGCGTCGATTCAATACTCAAAGATGGAATTCGTGAGGCTATCGAGGACATAGAGCAGCCACTTTGCGATTTGGTTATGAAAAAATTCATTAAAAGGATATGGTTCTGTAAGCGTGGTCGTGGGGGTCATATACCTGATGTTATTTTCCACTATTAACGGCATAGCTTCTTCTTTATAATGAAATAAACATCCGATCATTTATGTTGAAAAATGGGATTTTTCTTTGACTATTTCCCTCGTCGTAATTTGCACCAATCAGAAACGCGCAATTTGAATTACAAATGGTTTCTAGGTGGAAAAACTGTTTGGCAGGACCTGTCAGCAGTTTATTCGCGTTTACCCGCAGCAAAAACTTGACAGTTGTTGTCACTAAGGAAATAGTCTTGTCAAATACCATTCGGGCATCTAATTTTTCCTGTGAAAAAAATCGAAAAAAACACATTGCAAGTAATATTTTTTGACAAAAAGCATTTGTGCAGGTGCAAAAATCCTCGTCTTCGACTCGGATTTTTGTTGCCACCAGCACTCATACTTCTTGTCAAAATATTACTTAGCAACGTGTTTTTTCGATTCTTTTCGGAAAAATTAGATGCCCTTATGAATTACTTAAGAACATCAACATAACACCTCTTATTGGAAAACCTTCTCATTTTTTTTTATTACATAACCATAAAAAAACTACGCCACTTTTCGATTCACTAATGGATAAGAGTTCATAACATTTTAAAGACTACATCACTTGGAAAGAGAAACGAATTTTTTTCCTGCTCAGACACAGCAGGTACATTTTCCTTATGATGTTACATCAAAAGCGAGTTGCAATTTTAAAAACGTTTGAACATCGGGAGAGCAAGCATATTTTCCGTCTACTCTGCATTTGTTTCAGAGCAAGGGCTTGATATTAAAGATCGATAAGGCAGTCGAGAAGTGACTACGTTGCTTTTATGAACTCCACTGCTGTTTTCACCCCCTTGTTCATTTATTGTATAAAAACCAGTGGCGGCTCGCGAGATCACAATCAGAGGGGGCCCGAGACCACGCAACTAACAAAATAATTTATTTCGAACTGTGCTTCCTGTCAGCCACTGGCATTTATTATACCATTCTACGCAGAACGAACGATTTTGGGCAGAATTAATGATTAAATTTGGCAATGCTGGTCGAGGTGTCTTGATTCTTGAGTTATGAAAATTTATCATCGTAAAGCTTTTTACTGAATTTGTTATTCAAAATAAAATCTACAGGGTCTTGCTTTCTTTTGAGTTCACTTCTTGCATTATAATTTTCACTTCTTGTTTCCGTTTCCATCTTTCTGATGAATATTGAAATCTTACCCTCAAACTTTTCCAAAAAATGTCACAAAACCACAAACCGCACGCTAGAGTATTAATACTTCGTTAATAAAAGGGAGGGAATCAAAACAACAGCTGATCTCCATCCACGATCGCCGGAATTGATTCGGGCTATCAGACGTTCAGTTTCGGCTAAGCTTGTTCGCCTAGAAGCGAAAATAATGCCGCGGAGCTGGGCCTCCCACACGTGATCTACAACTTAAATTTGAGTGGACCCCGCACCGTTCATTTGAAAAAGTTTGAAATGTTACATTCTAACGAATCTAGACTCGTGGAGGCGAACCTCCTTCGCTAAGCGGTTTGCCTGCTATCCGTTACGCTGTATTGTGTGTTGCGGATAATGTATGAATGTTTTAGATACATGTGTTTATTACTTTGAGATTTGATAGTAGATAGAATGATGGAAATAATACAGATATAGAAATGTGATTATTTTTATTTGAACTTGAATTAAAATTGAATTAAATGCAGTGAAATAAGGGAAGGCCAGCCTCCTCTGAGCAGCCGCCACTGAATGTCACATGATTATGACGTGACAGATAGAGGTTAGAGAAGATGGATCATTACAAGGTGGAACAACATCCAATGTTCGGTAGAAATAATGAGCCTAATTCAAGTACTGTGCAAAGAATAATAGGGAATTACTCATCAGTAAGCAATGCATCCACAACGTATCCCTTTATTGCTTTGAGTTATGCTCTGGAGGAATAATTGGACCGTTTTCTTCGAAAACGACGAAGATAATGCAGTAACGGCGAATGGCGAACGTTATCTTGCTATGATAACACAGTTTCTTGTGCCTTATTAGGAAACTATGATCTCGACGATATGTGGTTTCAGCAGGACGATGTCACATGTCATACCGCCCGTGAAACATCGACGATTGAGTTTGCACATGGTCGTGTCATTACCCGATTTTTCGACCAGAATTGGCCTCCACGTTCTTGGGATTTAACGCCTTTAGATTTCTGGCTGTGGGGTTTTCTGATGTCACAGGTTTTTACCGATAAGTCTACAACCATCGAAGCATTTATAGCTCCAATGAGAAAACTACAGGTTGGAAATTCACATCTGAAATATACGATATACAATGCATCAGACAGAGAATTCTTCCCTCCAGTTGCACAGATGAATAGTCGAGACAATCACTTGCTGTAAACACACTGAATTCAGTTGTCTTACTTCATTATTCTAGTCTTGTCTCTCTTATCGTTTAGAGGAGCGTAATTTTTAGTATGGTAGGCAACAATAAATACTTGAATCGAGTATTACGGGCAGCCTGACAAATTAAAAATTCTGTACGTGTAGTGCGGGTTCCCTACCATACTGCGATAAGAGAGAGACAAGACTAGATTATTGCAGTAAGACAGTTGAATTCATTCAGTTATCGCACTTGATATCTCGCCTATTCATCTGTGCAACTGGAGGGAAGAATTCTCTGTCTGATGCCTTGTATATCGTATGTTTTCGATGTGAATTTCCAAATCGGTATATCAATGAAATACCACCATGTGTATTCAATAACGTTTTTGAACTTTTCGTCAAATGGGGTACGTATAGGCCAGCAAAGCCGTGGCGGCCATATTGGCAGGGGACATTGCCCAGGTTTTCCATTGCCAAGAGGAGACACACATTTTCAAGCACCCTTTATAGGTGAGATATCAGCGAAAAGCGAATTCTTTGTTTTGATGTGCTTGATTATTAATCGAATAATAAACCTAGATAAAAGTAGCTTCGAATTTTTATCGTCAACATATAACAGTGAATAACAACAAAACTCTTTTCCTCAATTATTCGAAAATGTAACAATATTTAATTTATCGATAGAACCATGATAAAGTTGCTTAAATAAATTTACAAAATGTAAAAAAATTGACATCAATATGAGCCGTAACAGTTTCAAGAAACCAATATGATACTTTGAGATCAAATCGGAAATATTCAATCAAACAAAATTACAACAAATTCAAACATTCAAATAGTACGATACAACCAAAGGCAACAAAATTCACTCGCTCACACTATAACACTATCGCTACTCTCGCTCACGCCACTACTGCTGCTACTTTCATCACTCTCGCTGTCACTTGACATTTCTTCACGCACTGCTTCTCTTCTTCTTCTTCTCCCCCCTCCCCTCACCGTTCTTCTTCGCCATTATCTTCTTGTACTCTCTTCGGTGATCTTCATAGGAGTCATATCCTTCAAGAAATGGTACTTGGGTGAATTCTGCACTACCGTAGCCAAATCCTGGTAGTTCAGCGTCTTACCAGAAGGATCTTTCTCTCTCATGGGTGTTAAAACTGTCTACCACAAGCTTCCTGATGAACAGTTCTGCTGCCCTGGTCATGAGAGAGACGCTGTCTTTACCCACGTGCTCTACGTCTGATGAACTCTTCATGATGGGTGTTGATCCTGCCGATTGGCAAGTGCTTTGGACGACGCCATTTTGTTTCGGTTTCGACGAGGTTAGGTTTCTGCAGACGGAGAAAAGAAAGAAGGTGTAAAAAACAAAAAATAACGAGGTACGCTGAAAGTTCAAAAGGTGATGATGTATGGTGATTCTTCCTGTAACTTGATGAGAAATGGAGATGGAGCTTATTGTGGAGATAGGCAATATTTGCGTAGAGATGTTTAAAGGTTTTTATAGGGATTCCAATCTCAACTGGTGGATAACAAAGGGTTTGAAGGGAAATAATACTCTGCTCTGTGTGATTTTTTGTTAATTATCAAGGTAAGGTTATTAAATACAACTGATATGTTAAAAAATGATAGGTGAAATCACTTCTAGGTGAAAAACTGTAGTATCTGACTGGTCACAGTTGCCGAATTGCCGTTTTTATAAAAACTCTCGCATGCACAAGGCGCGACTGAACTCCCAAGAGCCTAGCTACCGAATGGCATAACTCCGTGCCCCTCGTATTCGTTGTGTTTGCACAGTGGATGAATAAATACAGTGGAACTTCCCTATAACGAAAGCGCTAAATCCGAGAAAAAATTCCTTATAAAGAAATTTCGTTATACAGAAAATGTTTTTCTAAAGTAGGCAATGTCGCGGTCGACTTCAATGATAAATTTAAGTTTATCATTCAAACTTAAGCACTTTTTTTAGACATTTTCGCACAACTTTCATACTAGCGTCATGGTTAGATTGAAACCAAACAGTCAGGGGTGTATTTAAAAGATTTATCTGCCCGCCGTAATGATTTAGTTTAAGGTCGAGATTTATTACGTCCGGAAAATTTTCAGAAAAAACCCTACCTTATACCTTCTATCAATACCCATTCAAAGAGTGGTGTTCTTTGAATATTCGTTATAGAGAGAATTTACTTCGTTTTAGAGGGTGTGTGTTACATGGAATTTGGATTCCACTGTATTTTTTTGAGACAACAAGATGTGAAACTGAAAAGGTTTCATTTCGAAACTTTCAAATGTTTACTATTTGTCTGTTATGCTTTTTGCAGTATATTTATTCTTATTTTGTTAATTAGATGAGGGAAAATGGCAAAGCGTATCGATCTATGCAATGAACCGGCAATTTTTTACCGACCGCTTTAATTCCACTGATCATCGTTTGTATATCGCTTAACGAGGTAATTGCCTTAATAACCGAGCGTAATTGGTATACGTTCAAACTACACAGCAATTCCATTACTGATATTTATGGTAAGAATAAGTCAATAAAGGACAGCTTCGGATTCCCACAAGAGACATATGATATCCGCACTTTTCCAATGTTCGTATAGTGAAATGAACTGGTAGAAAAATTAGATATCAAAATATAGAAGCTGTCATTGGAGGGAACATTCTCCAACCAGAAACCGTCAATATAAGTATAGGGTTTTGCAATAAGAGGTGTTATTTGAATAGCCCGCTATTTCGGTAGCTGTCATTTTTTGACATTTGACAAGTTGAACTAAGCCATTAATAAAAGGGAACGATACACGCTTTAAGAGGCACTGAAATTATTGAAATTCACTATAAGAATGGTAAAAATTTGGCACAGACGGTTCTTAAAACTCGAATATTTTTGGGTCGTCGTGAAGCACTTTATCGGACAGCTGTGGGACAAGTTAGTGAGGTAAAGAATAAAAACCCTTGCACGTCGCTCAAGAACAGCTGAGAATATCGCTGCTGTAGTGAAAGTGTTGAAGAAAACCCAGGTTTGTCAATTCCTCGTCTTTCTTTGGAATTAGGCATTCCACAAAACTTCATTACACCGCATTTTGCATAAAGCTTTGGTCTTAAAGCTAATGAAGTTCATTTAACACAAGAACTTAAGCCAGCCGACCGATCATCAACAATGTCGTGTCTTTGTTGATTGGGTTGAACTTTCCGGACCGTGTTATATCTCGAAGAGGTGATCAGAATTGGCCACCGAGATCTTGTGATTTAACATCTTGCGACTCTTCCTTGGGGCCACGTGAAAGAGAAGGTCCACGCCAATAGCCCAGCGTCGATTCAAGACCTCAAAGATGGAATTCGTGAGGCTATCGAGGACATAGGGCAGCCACTTTGCGATTGGTTATGGAAATTTTCATAAAAAGGTATGGTCCTGTAAGCGTGGTCGTAGTGGTCATTTGCCTGATGTTATTTTCCACTATTAACGGCAAAGCTTCTTCTTTATAATAAAAAAAACAACCGTTCATTTATATGAAAATGGCAATTTTCTTTTAATATCAAAATAATACCTCTTATTGGAAAACCGTTGCGTGATGTACATAGGTAATAAGTAACCGTTACTTCAAGCAAGATATCATAAGAAAGCCTATTTGTTAAGATTTGCAAATGCAACTCTCCTACTAGCATAAGTATTCAAATTAAAAATTTAAGGACCCATGATTGTTGATGTTTGTAGAAATGTAAACAATAAGACTGGCGATAAATTATGCCAATCGCTATTCGGAGTCACGTCTATTTTTTTCAGCTCCGCCTCATAATGCCACCGTTGTTAAAAAATTATAGATGCACTTTCCAACCGGTTGGTTGGCCAACCAGATCTCCAGATCTGTCCTCCCTAGATCCTCATGTAAGAACATTCAAACTAAAAAAAAATAATGCTACAGAGAAATTTTCCTACGGAGTACTCTCAGCAAAGAGTCGCCTGTTTTTCTAGAAAACTGGACAAATTGAAACCGTACCACTAGAAAAACACAGAATAGTCAATTCTGATTAGTATACAACCATTCATTTGCCTGTTTTGTATCGATAAATGAGTCAAGCCAACCATTAAATAAGAAATACTTTTCAACACGACATTGCGAGCTCTCACACATCATCTCGAAAAACTGCATTTAACGACAAATGCGCCGTATAATCATAGACATTTTCGACTTGACGCGGTTTAATACAGTATATTTGTGCCTAAGAGAACCCCAAGCGGGAAATTTTTGGGGTACTTTTGATATCTTCCATTTTTTATGGTACTGAATTCGAATCTGAGGTTTGCTAACAAAATTTCTTGACGGAACTTATCTCATTCTCGGTCAGCTTTATGCTTATTACTCGGAAACTACCAACTTTTCGTGAAAAACCTTTCCATACAAAATGAAAGTACAGAAAATTTCCTACAAATTGTATTACCACAGACAGCTTGTTCTGCAACAACCTGTTCTGGCTCAATTTATAGTTTAAATTGAGTTATTTTCTATCACTCAATAAATGAAAAAAAATTAAATTCTATGGTTCCGATGATGCGATCCTTCTGGAATTTTGCATGAACATTCTGTATATCAGTCTCTATTCGCGAAAAAAATTTCACTCTAATCGGATATCTTGTTATGGAAATTGGAAATATAAAGATTTTTCTTTTCAATATTCCAATTGAATTTTTTATGGTTCTGTTCACACTATGGTCACACAATTTTGCATGAAGATTATTATGACCATCTTGCATATGGCCGCAACATTTCATTTCGATGGGTTTCGTTTTGTCTGAGATATTGAGGAACAAAAGTTTTGATGGCCATATTTTATGTTTCATAAAACATGGCCATTCAAAATTTTAGCCCAACTGGTTCGCTCTAATATCAAGGTTTCTTATGTTATGCTTCTTACTCGGTTTCTTATTACCTTGGTGAATATTTGATAGGTATCATCAAAATTCATGAAATTTTCCGAGACGATCGCAAGTATGATAAATTGCACTTCTGCGATATGGAATTTTCAAGAACGTATTTTTAGCACTCTTTCATCAAAACACTTCAACGCTAAAATAGATTTCCCTTCAGCAAAACCCTGTCCCCAATACGTCATTTAACGAAAGCTTCAGCTACTCTAACCAAATGACTATCACTGTAAAATTTGCATACCCAACAAAAGAAAGATTTCATGAGATAAACAAGGGATACTTTTCTGGGTCATCTACTGCCCCACTTCCAGATTACGCATCACTTAGACAGATCAATGGAAAATTACTGGACAATAAAAAAACTAGAAGTCCTTGCCGTTCAACCAATAACACCCATGAATCCGAGAAAAATATATTTTTTCTCAATCCAAGGCATAAGTTCATAAATGTCGAAGTTCATTTCATATAAGAAATAAAAAAAATTATACATTTCTCAACCCTGTCATAATCGAACTAAGAATCGACATAGTTCTCGAGATGAAAATGAGATAAACAATCATTGCGTACTCACCTGAGGTGATTCCCACGAAAATCGATGCTAAAAAACGGTTTTCATCGTGTATGAATCGGTGAAAATACTTGACAATGATTATTACGTTCCAAAACAAACTATTGAAAGAAAACTTGAAAAACCACCTGATATTGAATTAAAATTAGCGTGGTTTTATTTGCTGTGGTGCGATTATGAATAGTGATCTGATGAAATTAATATAATAGCGGCAAAAATTAAACCAAAGTGTGAAACAAATAAGACACTCCAGAAATATCACAAGAAAATTCTAACTGACGGTTGCTGTTGTCAAATGAAAATTAATTGTGGTAGTCATAGAATTTCCTGGAACAATTATCTACTTTTTCATTTGAACGGTAGTAAGACAATACGAGATGAAATTCTCGCCTTGTCGAAATACCTCAACATAATTAATCTGATTATTAGGCTCTGCAAGTCACTAATGTTATATCGTGTTATAGCCTATTTTTGTTTAGGGTTGAATAAGGATTCGCTTTTTAAAAGACCTTCAATATAAAAAAAACATTTTCAGTGTTCGAATTTTTATTCTGTGTTCGAGGACCAGAGAAATTTCTAACACGAGCATAGAATCTTTTGACAGATAACCAAACAATGTTTTCGATTTCAAAAATATGAAATGTGCGATGATTCGCTTGTAAACCTCTGTAATTAAATACAGAAACATATTTCTCAATGATACATACAGACACAGTAATTTATGAATAATAAAGACGATAAGAAATATCACGAAATGATGGATTTGTATAAAAGAATTGTTTTAATTTCCTGAAATTTGCAATATTTTATCATCATGCGGTAGAGGTGAAAGTCTTGGTTTTCCCAAGCCTTTTCATCGCTTGAACAAGAAAGTAATGCTTTCAATAGCATTATTCATACTACTATTGATCTGCTTTTATACTGGACCATCCTATCACATCTCGAGTATTTTTATGTATTTCTACAAGAACGACTCAATAAAGTGCTACAGATACGAAGGAAAAACATTACCTGAAATCTCAACTGAAATCTCAACTGTAGATATTAGACAAGGAAAATCGATATTTTTCCATGAAACTTCATGTAATCATACTTGAATAGAAAAATTGTTATAGCATCAAGAGAAGCTTGTGCTGTTGAATCGGCAGCTCTATTGAACCCAAATTTGGATGTTTACTTACTATTTACATCACCGGGTATTTTTAAATTTGAAGGTACTGAATCAGACAGGTTTTTGAAAGCTTTAATGAGTTATAAGAATGTGAAAATTCACCATCTCAATTATGAAAAATACACCAAAGGCACTCCGTTGGAAGATTTGTACAAGAATGGTGTTATTGAGGCTAGCCAGTATGCTTTATCTCATGCTAGTGATGTTTTAAGGTGAGAATAAGCAATTTTTTATCTTCATGTCAATTCAAATAATGTTATACCAGTTTAATCAACGGTTTTTAGATATTTATCTTTATGGAAATATGGTGGCATTTATTTAGATCTCGACGTCGTTGTAATAAAGAATTTAGAAACCCTTCCTCCTAATTTCTCTGGCTGTGAATCGAAGAGAATGTCGCTGCGGGCATCATGGGTTTTGAAGCTAACGGTACTGGACCAGGACATGATTTGGCCGAAGAGTGTGTTATGGACCTGAAAGATAATTTCAGTGGTTCTATATGGGGCACAACAACGGTCCAGGTGTTGTAACGAGGTGATTTAAAAGAAATTCTTCTTGTCTGCTTCTCGCATGATTGCTTCTTTCTCTTTTATGGTTGTATCTCTGCATTTTGGTGTCTTCTAGTATTATTTCCTTTTCCTGTTTCTTGCTTTCTCAGCTTTTCTTTCTTTTTTCTGCTTGTTTTCATTTTACCTTTCCTTTTTTGGCTTTTTATGGTGTGTAGTAGCTTCTATATTTCACCTTAATGCTTTAATCTTTACAATACAAAGGCTTGTGCAATATCTTCTGAAAATTTCCATCTATTATGTTATTACTTATTTGTAACTGCTTGTTTTCATTTTATCTTTTGTTTGTTTACTTTTTATGGTGTGTGGTAGCTTCTATATTTCACCTTGATGCTTTAATCTTCACAATACAAAGGCTTGTGCAATATCTCTGAAAATTTTCATCTATTATGTTATTACTTTTTTGTAACTGCTTGTTTTCATTTTATCTTTTGTTTGTTTACTTTATTGGTATATTAGCTTCTATATTCACCTTAATGCTTTAATCTTGACAATACAAAGCCTTGTGCACATCTTCTGAAAATTTCTATCTATTATGTTATTACTTATCTTTGACTGATCATTTTCATTTATCTTTCCTTTGTTTGCTTTTATGGTGTGTATTAGCTTCTATATTTCATCTTAATGCGAAGGCTTGTGCATCATTTTCTTTGAATCTCCATCTCTTATGTTATTACTTATTTGTGGGTACTGATAATTTTCAAGGTTGGTCAAAAAACATTGCCAAGTGCAGAAAATAAAGCACGCTATGGATAAAGTCTGCGATGGCTTCAAAGTGTTTCCCCCTTCTACATTCTACCTATACCGTGGCCCTCTTGGGAGTACTATTTCAAGGAGGAGTACCTTTCCAAAGTTATGAACGCAACGTTGAACAGCTACATCATACACGTGTGGAACAAGCATAGTCGAACTGTACAGCTTCCTTTGGACTCTAAGAGCGCCTATTCTATTTTCGCCAAGAATTCTGTCCCAAGGTTTATAAAGAATGTGATAGGTATTTTTGAGACCGCACACAATTTTCTATGTTTCGGAGGTATTTATTGGGTATCGGTTGATTATTTTCACTTTGAATTGTGTTTAATACTTTTTGGTTTTTTTTACTAACCGTAAAGTAATTTTTGAGATTATATAACATCACACAAGATGATGGATGGTCCTTTGGAAGAGCTGAATGGTTTAATTATTTGATTATGATTAATTATCAGCAGATTTTGTTCAATTCTATAAAATTCTGGAAATAAAAATTATACAGTTACTTGATATTTTTTGTACTATACTCTAAGAAATCGTTCAGTTCTTGCGCTATCGATATAATAATTATTGTACATATATTACCAAGTACTGACATTACTCTAACTCAACGGGATTATGCTGTATTTTATTATCGTTAAATTGAACAAACATGTAATTATAGTCATTTTTACTTACCTCAATCTTTTTTCTACAACTCTTACAATAAGAGGCTCTAAATGAAAACTGTTTATATGGAAACATGTATTTTATAATAAAAAATTAATAAAGCTTTATTCCTATTTTCTTCTGAAACCGTTGAAAGAAATAAAATAATTGATAAAAGTAACAGAGTTCTTCAAAACGAGCGCGCAAAAACCATAGAATTACATGTCATAATTTTCTGTGATCGTTATGTTTTTAAATTCAAATTTGGAATTTCTAATTCTTGAATTTTGCTGATAAGAACAATTGTGAAAAAAACTATCTGCGATGTTACATAATATTGGAAATATATAAATATACTCATTCTTTCCAATATATATAAACATAACCTTATTGTTTGTTGATCATCAGATTGATCACTTTTTGTTGTGAAATTTAATTGGACTTGAAACCTCTCAAAACTCAGCGATATATTAAATTCTTTTATAAGATGAAGAACACAGGGTAAAATAATATCTCGTAAATTTTGTGAAATAAATTATTTTCGAAGTACCTATTTCAGAAAATTGAGTGGAAAAACAATTTTTATAACTGGAGCCAGTAGAGGAATTGGAGAAGCAATAGCGATAAAGTGCGCTAAAGATGGGGCCAACATAGTCATTGCTGCAAAAAGTGCAGAACAACACCCAAAACTTCCTGGGACAATATATACAGCAGCAGAAAAGAGTAATGTTATAACTATATCGCAATCGAAGTGTAAACATTTCTCTTGAATTTTTTAGTTGAAAAAGCAGGAGGTAAAGCTCTTCCTTGCATAGTAGATGTTCGTTACGAAGATCAAATCCAAAAAGCTATAGACCAAGCTGTCGAAAAATTCGGTGGAATAGACATAGTCATCAATAACGCATCAGCTATAAACTTGAGTGGAACTGAGGATTTAGATATCAAAAGATACGACCTCATGCAAAATATAAATACAAGAGGTTCCTTCTTGTGTAAGTTGGCATCGATACATTTAACAATGAAATACTAAATTTTTTACCTTTATTCAGATCGAAATTATGCTTGCCGCATTTAAAAAAGAGTAAACACGCACACATATTGAACTTGTCACCCCCTTGGAGATGGAATCTCATTGGTTTGCTCCGCATGTTGGTTATACAATTTCAAAATATGGGATGAGTATGTTTCTTGGCATGGCGGAAGAATTGAGGTCTTACAATATTGCTGTCAATGCTCTTTGGCCTCGATATGGTAAGAATATCCTTCAGTATTTGACATGAAGATTTCAAAATGAATTTTTTGAATGTTAGGTGTGCAAACGGCAGCTCTAGACATGTTAACCTCAAAAGAAAGTGCAAAATATGCACGAAAACCAGAAATAATGGCCGATGCTGCTTATGCCATTTTGATCAAGGATCCAAAACAGCAAAAGTCTACAGGGAATTTCCATATAGATGACGATGTCTTGAAAACAGAGGGTGTGACTGATTTTGATCAATATTGTGTGGATCCTGCTTTTAAAGATCAATTAATTATAGATTTCTTCGTCAGCAAGTTATAGAGCTGCGTAAGTAATTGACAGGTACAGTTGAGGTTATGTTATATGGAGAGGTTAATAGTTCTTTTTATTTACATCCAATATTTTATATGAATGTTATTTTATTATTGGAAATAGCAATATATACCTATTTTATCAATTTTTTTCATTAATATTTTCCAGGAAATAATAAACTAGGAGTATTTACAGATTTATTATTATTTAGTACGTAGAGATAAATATATTTCTTATAAAAAACATTATCCAATTTCATAAAATGTTCAAACAACATTAAAAAATCCTCAGAAGACAACAATCATGATTTGTTTTTCAAGCTGGCCATCAATTTCTCAAGTTTTAACGCTTTCTGCAAATTTCCTTTGATTTTCAATTTACCAGTCATATATGCGGTTGCAGGTTTCATCTTTCCTGTGAACATCTTGAAGAAGTTATCGCTGTCCATTTGAAGGGTGGCATCTGGGCTTGTAGCCTCTCCTTGTCCACATTTTCCGTTTCCAGATTTCAGGTCCAAGAACCTACAGATACAAATGTACAATATTTCTGAATAATCACAAAATTTGATAGTTTTATTTCAATAATAATCAACTTAACCTTACTCAGTCACTTGAAGTCTTGTATAGGTTGGTTTTAGTGCTTTTAAAGCGTGTAACAGACAGTATATTTTCCAAATAGTGAATTAGTTTGAAAAAAATTTCGGTGTATCGGGAAGGTGAAGTCAACAATGTGGGAGATAACAGTGTGTTTGGTCATGACTTAGCGATAATTTAAGGTCATCAAATATACATACTTAATATTATCGCCAAAACACACAAACTTGGAAGTTTACACCCCTTACTTAGTTTTGGAGTAGCCCCATTTTAAATTTACCTTTTTATTTTCGTTGGCCCTTCCAAATAATATTGATTTCTTTGAACACAAGGTCTTACAGATGAGAAACAAATGTTTTTTGAAAGATGATACTACCACCTTTCATTGAAGTATAACAATATAAAAACATTCAACTTGAAAACGCCTTAAAAAAGTTCATAGTAAAAATATGTATTGATTTTCTTAGTAAATCCGCAATAGTACAAGAACTAGCACATTGAAGTATAATTTTTTTTCAATTATTTAACACGCAAGGATATTAGCTCAAAACAACACTCACATCGTATCTGTAAGTTACATAATTTGAGAGTTATTGCTGCTCGAACATGATCACTACGCGTAAAAGACACAAGGCAGGTCACTGCCTGTCTACAGAGCAGAGGCGGCCATTTTGAGCAATTTTTATGATTAATTTGTTTGTTTTATCATTGAAAATTATCGAAAGTCCAGCACTGAGGTTTTTTTATTTTATCAATTTTCATGTTGTCATGTCGAACAGCAATAACTCTCAAACATGAAACTTACAGAAATGATGTGACTGTTGTTTTGTAGCTTGTGTCCTTGCTTGTTAAATCATTCAAAAATTATACTTTAATGTGCTAGTTCTTGTACTATTGCGGATTTACTGAGAAAATCAGTACATATTTTCACTATGAACTTTTTTAAAGATTTTTTTATGGCGTTTTAAAGTTGAATGTTTTTATATTGTTATATTTCAATGAAAGGTGGTAGTATCATCTTTCAAAAAACATTTTTTTCACATCTGTAGGACTTTATGTCCAAAGAAATCGATATTATTTGGAAGGGTCAACGAAAATAAAAAGTAAATTTAAAATGGGGCTACTCAAAACACAAGGGGGTAAACTTCCATGACCTTAAATTATCGCTAAGTCATGACCAAAAACACTGTAGAAGAATAGAAACCACGTTGAGAGGAATGAATTCTTACCATTTTCCTTCTTCTTTTCCTGTGACCACAAATTGAAACGTAGCTCCGGTGCCTTAACAACATCCTCTGATAAGGAAGCTTCAATTTCTTAAATAAACCTGCGACTGTCCCTGAGGCTCTCCGCTTTGAGCAACTTTCTTGGGATTCTTTCTTTGCCAAAGTTGTAGAATGCTTGAGCTACTTCCTGGCCCCCGACATACAAATCGGGCATAAGTTCATCTTTGTACGCTGGATCGTTGCAATATTGAACTAAATCAGTTATTCCGTTCGATGTTAAAACCTCATCGTCTATATGGAAGTTTCCTGTAGCTGTGGGTGATTTGGGATCTTGAATAAGGATTGCGTAAGCTGCGTCTGACATTATTTCAGGTTTTCGGGAGTATTTGGCACCTTCCTTGTCTGTTAACATGTCCAACGCTGCTGTCTGTACCGCTGAAAATTTTTTTTATACATTTTCCTCATTTTAAACGACAAACAAAATTAAATTAGTAATGGTCACCTGTCCTAGGCCACAAGGCATTAACAGCAATGTTGTAAGGTCTAAGTTCTTCATGGAATCCAAGAACGCACATACTCATTCCAAATTTAGACATTGTGTACGCAACATGAGGTGCAAACCAATAAGGCTTCATGTCCAAACGGAGGTGACAGGGTTAAGATATGTGCATGAGAACTTTTCTTCAGATATGGATACATAATTTTGATCTGCAAATGAAAAACTACAAATAAAAGGAAATATTATTAATATATTGGAACAACTGTTATTTTTAAAATGTACTCACACAAGAAATGTTCTCTTGTGTTGATATCTTGCATCAAATCGTATTTTTTCATGGTGAGGTCTTCGGTGTTTACCAAATTGATGGCAGAAGCATTATTTACAACTATGTCAATTCCGCCAAATTTTTTTACAGCTTGATCTATGGCACTTTGGACCTGAGCTTCATCTCGTACATCTACGACGCAAGGTAGGGCTTTTCCACCACATTTTTCAAACTGAAATTAATTGTTTTAATAAGAAAAATTGCATTTTGCTTGGACGTTTCCCATAAAACCACTAATTGTTAATAAATTCACAAAAATTCATTCTACTTTTTGAAAAGTGTACACGTACTTTCTTCAGCTGCAGTGTAAATTGTCCCTGGAAGAATTTTGTGTGTTCGGTCCCGTGCTGCTACTACGATATTGGCACCATCTCTAGCTGCTTTTAAGGCTAAGCTTTCCGATACCTCTGCTGCCACCGTAATTAATAAAGTTTTTCCTGTTAGTTTTCTGAAAACAACATATTAAATTTAATTTTCCGAATATCAAGTTTGAATTGTTGAATTACCCTGTGTTTATCATGATGACTTCTTCTTGCGCTGAGCAGCTGAAAAATAAATAGACCGAAACAAGTGTCCAGGCAAAGTCCAAAGTGAGTTGAATCGGACTAGATAGATTTTAGACACTCGAAAACATTTTTCATTTAACCTTGCCTTAAGTAGATTGTTAACCTCGATTTAAACAAATGACGTCGATGTAGGATTTGATCTACTAGCTCTTTGAACTACTGGGCATCGAAACATGAAATATTTGAACTCGATAAACTGATAAAACATCCTTAAAACTGCTTCACTTACACACAATGAACAATGAAGGACTCAGAATGGATCCCTGAGGAACTCCCATATTCAATATGGAGAAAAACGAAATTGTGAAAGTGTCAAAAAAATCCAAAAGATAAAATTATTTTATCTGGATTTCTTTGAGTATTTCATTACTTGACAATGGTTCTTTTTATGCCTATTTGATATCGCTCTTGACATTTTGAAAGACTTTTCAATCAATCATTCGTATTTTTGAGAAAAATGATTGGAATAGAAGTTTACGAACTTGATGAGATCCTGGTTCATCCAAAACGTGCTCAATGATTAAAGCAGTAAGCTTTTTTACCTTTCCTATTTAGTATATTATGGTGACCGTAAACACCATAACTTTCGTAAGGAAATACAGGGGAACTACCCTATAACGAACGTCTGCATAACGAATTTCTCTGTATACCGTAATTTCGTACAAGACATTGTACTTGAATCCAAATTCCATGTTAAAAACACCCCCTAAAGCGAAGTGAATTCATAGACTATATATTGTCTATGAGTGAATTCCTCTATAACGAAAAATTCAAAGAATGGGTATTGGTAAGGTATAAGGGTGGGTTTTTCCCGAATTTTTCCGGACGTACGAAATAAATCTCGACCTTAAACTAATCATTACGGCGGGCAGAGAGATCCTTCTGAAACTGTTTTAAATACACCCCTGACTGTTGGGTTTCAATCAAACCATTACGCTAGTGTGAAAGTTTGCGAAAAATGTATAAAAGGAAGGCTTAAGTTTGAATGATAAACTTTTATATTCATTAGTGAAGTCCATCGCAACATTGCCGACTATAGAAACAAATTCTCTGTATAACGAAATTTTCTTTATAACGATTTTTTTCGCGGATTTAGCGCTTTTCGTTATAAGGAAGTTCCCTTTGTTTAAGGAAGTTCCACCTTATTTTATTCATTCACTGTGCAAACACAACGAATACGAGGGGCACGGGAGGTTATGCCATTCGGTAGCTAGGCTCTTGGGAATTCTCGCGCGTTATGCATGCGAGAGTTCAATAAAAAACGGATTTTTTGTGGGTTTAGCGCTTTTTGTTGTAGGAAAAAACTTGAAATATTCAGGGTATATAGTTTTGAAATTTTAAAAAGGAAAGTCAAATCATAAATGAATAGAATTATATGAAACACCAACGGCTTTCAGGATATTCAAATTTTAATTCGTAATATTACCAACCGCGCAAAAAACTGTTGCTTTCTTTATTTTTTGTTGTTGAAATTTTGAAGGTTTCTTCGAGTACAATTTCCATTATCTTTTCAGAATCATCCCTGAACAAAACGGAGTATGAAAAACAAGTTAGAAACAACATTCAGTCAAGAACCCTTCTTTTGACTTTTCTTCGGACGGGAGAAAAAGAAAAATAGATCTATTGACCAACTTTTTCCAGCAAGTTCGCAATATAAGAGTTCTTGCAAATACTCTGAATACCTTCTTCGCTGTCAAACACAAGCTGATATCTTATTCTAAAAATATCGTAAGTAAATACATATGGATTTTTTTCAGTAATTCTAACTTATTTTGAAATCCTTTATGTCAATGACTGCCAACTTCCTCTATGACATGACCCTGTTCAAGGACTCGCAGAATAACTTAGAACTCTAGTCATACGGATGACTAATTGGCAACGTTGTAACTTTTCAGCCAATAAAAAAACTTGCATATACAGGTTTGGAAATTTCACATCTGAAACATACGATAAGGGGCCCACTCACTAGGAAGGAAGAATGCGCAGTTAAGTATCTGCACGTTTGCTGTAAAGTAAACGTGTGCATTCATATTTCCACACACATACACTTTGCCTGTGAGTTAGGATGTGCGACAAGCGTGAGATGACGTCGAAAAAAGATTTGATGTTATGGCAGTGGCGTGTGTTGTTATTAAGGATAAATTTCCAATGTAAAAATAGCGAACCCGACACTGTGTTGCTAAAAATATGAAACGTGCACATACTTGTTGCCCATACACGGTCGTTTTTGGTCATTCTTCCACGTACGGTGAACAATGCACACGCTAAAATCAAAACTATCTTGATTTCGACGGAGATTATTGCACATTCCAAATTTACGCCATACACACACTGTTTTCACTGTACCCCGTACCACGCGCATTCAAGTCTTCGCGCTTCCCTCTTAGTGAGTGGGCCCTTTATAAAATGCATCAGACAGAGAATTCTCACGTGCTGTAACACACTGAATTCCGCTGCCTCATTGCAATATACCAGTCTTGTTTCTCTCTTATCGTTGAGACTTGAGAGGAGCGTAATTCATTCAGTATGGTATGCAACAGTAAATACTATACGTGTACTTCAGGTTCCCTACCATACTGCGATAAGAGAGAAACAAGACTAGGTTATTACAATAAGTCACGGAATTCATTCAATTACAGCACATGATTATCTCGACTATTCATCTGTGCAACTAGACGGAAGAATTTCTCTGTTTGATGCATTGTTTATCGTATGTTTCAGATGTCAATTCCAAATCTGTATATAGATAGCCATTATCCTCGGTCTGTAACATAGAGGCCTCTTCCCAGGCTTTAGAGATCCTCACTTTAGGTCTGCAGACTGCTTTATGATTGAACTGAATCACCTTTTTTTTAACAGCACTGACTCAAACTCTCTGTATGACCATTCATCCATGATGATGATCGGATGATGGATGCTGATGTCTTGGAAGAGTCCATACTGAGTGACATAGAATGGTTCAGAAACCTTGAGGATACAGAACAAATGACCACAATAACAAGTGAGTAAGTTTTATCGTTTAATTCATGAGTCCAGTTATTTGAAAATCCTTCCAATTGTTAATAGTTTTTCTTCGAAATCCTACTATATTTCAAGAAACTGAGTTACAAAGGTGACAACTAAATTTCAACAACTTTCAATTGACATAACTCGGCCTTGAAAACACTGGTTAAAGGTCAAACAATCTTATTTTATCACTAGCAGACCCAACAGACGTTGTTCTGTATACACAAAAATTTATCAATTCGATCCAGCCGTTGAGTTGCATAGTAGATGAATAACCTAAATAAAGATTACAGCGCCATCTGTGATCTGATTTGTTATATAAATATACAGGCATCAGGCAATCCAGAATACATTCATACATCCCTCACACTTCGGTAACCTTCTCCTACTCGCCTAGTGCCTATCTCGGAGACGCATTATGGTGCGATTTCATCTTCAACCTGTCATATCTTTTGATGTATTCATCATAATTGAATGATGTAAAAGGCAATTTCGTTCTTAATTAAATACTGGGTATGATCGAGTATTTAATTGGATAAGGATCAATAGCGTATTAATAAAAAAATACTCCCAAATAATGCATAATTGTGAGAAACATTCGGAAAACTTTAAAAGGTGATACCGAGTAAACTTGAAAGATAGATATATGCTATCGCGACTTTTTTGAAACTATTAAGAGGTACATTTCCGTTATACATTGTTCCATGTACGTCTTACAGTTTTTGCAGCGCACCTGAAAATAGCTGATCATGGCTGATTTTAGTACTCATATTTTATCATTGAAGTTATAGTAGGTTTCCTTAATTTTTCGGGTGAAAAGTATATAGCCTATGTTACTCAGTGATAGTGTAGCATTCTAAGGTGAAAGAATGATTGAAATCGGTCAAGTAGCTTATGAGTTAACTCGTATCAAACTCACAAACATACAAATCTTTCCTCTTTATATATAAGTATAGATTCAACTTGAGAACTGGTTCAAGGTCAAACTATTGGATTGAAGGTGACTCTGAAAACATTGTCAAGGTCAAACTACCGATTGCATGAGGTCGTATCGTGGTCGACCTTGAAAACTGGTTTAACGCCAAACACTCTTAAAATAACTGACTTGAGAACTGGTTCAAGGTCAAAATATGCGATTGAAGGTGACTTTGAAAGCATGGTCAAGGTCAAACTATAACATTGGAAGTGACGACCTAAAATTTCAATTCTGTTTGCATGGACTTGAAAAAAAAGGTCAGCAATAATAAAGTTCTTCGACTTTAACGTATATTGAAAAAGTTATAAACAATACAAAAATAAAAACGTTTTTCTGTCAATTGATTGCAATCCCTCGCATGAAAAATAAATTTCCTGAAAAAAAATTATAATTATTATTATACTCAAAAGGTCTGTTACGTTTATCTGGAGGAAATATAATCAAAAAGATGTATATCCGTTTAATGAAGATATTCAACAAAAGAAATTCAAGAGAGAAGCAAAACTATAAGGAATATACTTCGAGTAGTGACCTAATTTTTGCAGAAAACGATAATGAAAACCTTGTCAAAGTTTGGGATTTTCCACCGAGCCACGCCTGCCAAGATGATGAGGTATAATTTTCACCATTTATTTCTGCAGGTTTTTTAAACACCCAATTATTATAACTGACAAATTTTTATACAGGCTGTCCCGAATATATCCAACAATATTGATACGGCTAACCGTATTTTCTATTTATATTAAACTAGCAGACCCAACAGACGTTGTTCTGTATACACAAAAATTCATTCAATTCGATCCAGCCTTTAGTTGCAGAGTAGATGAATACAAATAACGACTACAGCGCCATCTGTTGATCTGATTTGTGATCATAACATACGGGAATTAGGCAATCCAAAATACATTCATACATCCCTCACACTTCGGTAACTTCTCCTACCCGCCTGGTGCCTACCTCAGAAACGCATTTTGGTGCGATTTCATCTTCAACCTGCCATATTTTTTGATGTATTCATCATAATTGAATGATGTAAAAGGCAATTTCGTTCTAAATTAAATACTGGGTATGAACGACGTATTTAATTGGATAAGGATCAATGCTATTCATAAAAAATACTCCCAAATAATGCATAATTTTGAGATATTTCGGATACCTTTAAAAGGTAATACCGAGTAAACCTTGATAGATAGATATATGCCATCGCGGACTTTTTTGTAGAACTATTGAAGAGGTACATTTCCGTCATACATTGTTTCCATGTACGTCTTACGGTTTTTGCAGCGCACCTGAAAATAGCTGATATTGGTACTCATATTTATTATTATTGAAGTTATAGTAGGTTTCCTTAATTTTCTCGGGTGAAAAGTATAGCCTATGTTACTCAGGGATGTTGTAGCTTTCTAAGGGTGAAAAATTATGAAATCGGTCAAGTAGCTTATGAGTTAACTTGTATCATCGCCACAACCCACAACATACAAATCTTTCCTCTTTATAATATTATTTAGTATAGAAAACCTCATTTCGGAGTTAGACCTCCGAATTGTGTTGCATTTATTTGGAGACACCCTATATTAGTTTCTCTTCGAAAACTTTTTTCTAGAACAATTATAATCCAGATTGTCCAACTAGTAAGAAAGTGATGGAAAGTAGAAAACAATGGCAAGCAAGTATGCTGAAATTGAGAAAAGAAATAGAAACAGAAGTTCAAAAACTGAATGAGCCGATATTGCAAAGGATGAAGGAAAAACAGATATCAAGAGAAAAAGATAGTATACAAACAGAAGGTCGAAAATATAAGAAAGATTCAGGTGGCGAATTTGCAAACAAATTCTAAATTACAAGAGAACAACATAGATTGGGTGAGTTTGTGATTTTTAAATGAATTGAATTACGATTCGAGCTTCACTTTTATTCTAGATCCAGTTTTTACCCATTTGGAGCGTGAAAAAGATATTTTCTTATCTCGATGAAAAAACACTTCAAAATTTGAAAAACGTCAATAATTATTGGGCTATCATTTCAAAGGAAGTTTTAGCTGAAAACAAAACTAGAGAGTACATGAATGCAACATTGAAAAAATCTGAGGTGAGCTGAAAACATTTTGATTTAATCAATAAAAGCACAGAATGATATTGATCTATTAAAATCAACCAATTAAACTCCTACTTCAGAGCTGATTACGTCAACTTCCAAAGAACATGGGGGGTGATAATATCAGAACATCCATACAAAGCTATTTCGCCCTATCGGGTATCATCAGTATGAAAAAAAGCTCTTAATGGTAAAACCCAACTTCTCATTTGGCGCTCATCTCAGAGTATGAACAATACACTACCGTTTTCAAAATTTTTCGAATACTTGGTAGCAGATGAAAAAAAAACATTTTCTCATCTTTCGTTGAAAATGAACCGGTCTCTGTTCATCTCATTGGAATGATTGATACCTCATTTTATACGTAAATTAATTCTCTAGAAACGCCCTATTGACACTTTCTTCTATACCTACCGTTCTAAAATTTTTCGAATAAACTCGGTTGCAGATGAAAGAAACCATTTTTCATCTTTCTTTGAAATAAACCGGTCTCTGTTCACCTGATTGGAATGATTTATACCTCATTTTATAGGTAAATAATTCTCTACAAACGCCCTATTGACCACATTCTTCTACAACATACCGTTTTCGGAATTTTTCGAATAAACTTGGTGGCAGATGGAAGATAACCATTTTTCATCTTGCGTTGAAAATAAACCGGTCTCTGTTCATGTAATTGGAATGATTTATACCTCATTTTATAGGTAAATTAATTCTCTACAAACGCCCTATTGACAATTTTTTTCTACAACCTACCGTTTTCGGAAATTTTCGAAATAAACTTGTGGTAGATGAAAGAAACATTTTTTCATCTTTCGTTGAAATAAACCGGTCTCTGTTCATCTGATTGGAATGATTGATACCTCATTTTATAGGTAAATTAATTCTCTACAACAACGCCCTATTGACCACTTTCTTCTATAACCTACCGTTCTCGGAATTTTCGAATAAACTTGGTGGCAGATGGAAATGAACAATTTTTCATCTTTCGTTGAAAATAAATCGGTCTCTGTTCATCTGATTGGAATGATTGATACCTCATTTTATAGGTAAATTAATTCTCTACAAACGCCCTATTGACCACTTTCTTCTATAACCTATCGTTCTCGGAATTTTTCGAATAAACTTGGTGGCAGATGAAAAGATAACAATTTTTCATCTTCGTTGAAAATAAATCGGTCTCTGTTAATCTGATTGGAATGATCGATACCTCATTTTATAGGTAAATTAATTCTCTACAAACGCCCTATTGACCTTTTCTTTTATACCTACGTTTCCGAAATTTTTCGAATAAACTTGGTAGCAGATGAAACAAAATATTTTGTCTACTTCCGTTGGAAATGAACCGGTCCCTGTTCATCTGATTGGAATGATCGATACCTCATTTTATAAAAATTAATTCTCTACAAACGCCCTATTGACCACTTTCTTTACAACTACCGTTTTCGGAATTTTCGAATAAACTTGGTGGCAGATAGAAGATAACATTTTTTCATCTCTTTCGTTGAAAATGAACCGGTCTCTGTAATCTGATTGTAATGATTGATACCTCATTTTATAGGTAAATTAATCTCTACAAACGCCCTATTGACCACTTTCTTCTATAACCTACCGTTTTCGAATTTTTCGAATAAACTTGGTAGCAGATGAAACAAAAAAACATTTTTTCATCTTCCGTTGAAAATGACCGGTCGCTGTTCATCTTATTGGAATGATCGATACCTCATTTATAGGTAAATTAATTCTCTACAAACACCCTATTGACCACTTTCTTCTATAACCTACTGTTTTCGGATTTTCGAATAAACTTGGTGGTAGATGAAAGATAACAATTTTTCATCTTTCGTTGAAAATAAACCGGTCTCTGTTCATCTGATTGGAATGATTGATACCTCATTTTATAGGTAAATTAATTCTCTACAAACGCCCTATTGACCACTTTCTCCTATAACCTACTGTTTTCGGAAATTTTCGAATAAACTTGGTGGTAGATGGAAGATAACAATTTATCATCTTTCGTTGAAAATCAACCGGTCTCTGTTCATCTGATTGGAATGATTGATACCTCATTTTATAGGTAAATTAATTCTCTACAAACGCCCTATTGACTACTTTCTTCTATAACTACCGTTCTAAAATTTTCGAATAAACTCGGTTGCAGATGGAAAAAAACATTCCTTCATCTTTCATTGAAAATAAACCGATCTCTGTTCAATCTGATTGAATGATTGATACCTCATTTTATAGGTAATTAATCTCTACAAACGCCCTATTGACCACTTTCTTCTATAACCTACTGTTTTCGGAAATTTTCGAATAAACTTGGTGGTAGATGAAAGATAACAATTTTCATCTTTCGTTGAAAATAAAACCGGTCTCTGTTCATCTGATTGGAATGATTGATACCTCATTTTATAGGTAAATTAATTCTCTACAAACGCCCTATTGACCACTTTCTTCTATAACCTACTGTTTTCGGAAATTTTCGAATAAACTTGGTGGTAGATGGAAGATAACAATTTTTCATCTTTCGTTGAAAATAAACCGGTCTCTGTTCATCTGATTGGAATGATTGATACCTCATTTATAAGTAAATTAATTCTCTACAAACGCCTATTCTCTGTTCATCTGATTGAAATGATTTATTCGTCATTTTATAGGTAAATTAATTCTCTACAAACGCCCTATTGACCACTTTCTTCTATAACCTACCGTTTCCAATTTTTCGAATAAACTTGGTAGCAAATGAAGAAACATTTTTTCATCTTTCGTTGAAAATAAACCGGTCTCTGTTCACTGATGGGAATGATTGATGCCTCATTTATGGTATAAATCAATTCTCTACAAACGCTTATTGACAACTTTTTTCTAAAACCTACGTTTTCGTTTTCGAATTTTTCGAATAAAGTTGGTGGCAGATGAAATAAAACATTTTTCATCTTTCGTTGAAAATAAACCTTCCGCTGTTGATCTGATTGTACCTCATTTTATAGGTAAATTAATTCTCCTACACTTTCTTTTACAATCTACCGTTTTCGGAATTTTTCGAATGAACTTGGTTGCAGATGGAGAATAACATTTTTTCATCTTTCGTTGAAAATAAACCGGTCTCTGTTCATCTGATTGGAATGATTGATACCTCATTTTATAGGTAAATTAATTCTCTACAAACGCCCTTTTGACAACTTTCTTCTACAACCTACCGTTTTCGGAAATTTTCGAATAAACTGGGTGGCAGATGAATGAAACCATTTTTTCATCTTCCGTTTGAAAATAAACCGGTCTCTGTTCATCTGATTGGAATGATTGATACCTCATTTTATAGGTAAATTATTCTCTACAAACGCCCTTTTGACAATTTTCTTCTACAACCTACCGTTTTCGGAAATTTTCGAATAAACTTGGTGGCACATAAATGAAACCATTTTTTCATTTTTCGTTGAAAATAAACCGGTCTCTGTTCACCTGATAGGAATGATTGATACCTCATTTTATAGGAAAATTAATTCTCTACAAACGCCTTTTGACAACTTTCTTCTACAACCTACCGTTTTCGGAAATTTTCGAATAAACTTGGTGGCAGATGGAAGAAACCATTTTTTCATCTTTCTTTGAAAATAAACCGGTCTCTGTTCACCTGATTGGAATGATTTATACCTCATTTTATAGGTAAATTAATTCTCTACAAACGCCCTATTGACCACTTTCTTCTACAACCTATCATTTTCGGAATTTTTCGAATAAACTTGGTGGCAGATGAAAGATAACAATTTTTCATCTTTCGTTGAAAATGAACCGGTGTCTGTTTCATCTGATTGGAATGGTTGATACCTCATTTTATAGGTAAATTAATTCTCTACAAACCCCTATTGACCACTTTTCTTTACTATAACCTACCGTTTTCGGAATTTTTCGAATAGACTTGGTGGCAGATGGAAGATAACAATTTTTCATCTTTTGTTGAAAATAAACCGGTCGCTGTTCATCTGATTGGAATGATTGATACCTCATTTTATAGGTAAATTAATTCTCTATAAACGCCCTATTGACCACTTTCTTCTACAACCTACCGTTTTCGGAAATTTTCGAATAAACTTGGTGGCAGATGAAAGAAACCATTTTTCATCTTTCTTTGAAATAAACCGGTCTCTGTTCATCTGATTGGAATGATTGATACCTCATTTTATAGTAATTAATTCTCTATTCTCTACAAACGCCCTTTTGACAACTTCTTCTACAACCTACCGTTTTCGGAAATTTTCGAATAAACTTGGTGGCAGATGAAAGAAACCATTTTTTCATCTTTCTTGAAAATAAACCGGTCTCTGTTCATCTGATTGGAATGATTGATACCTCATTTTATAGTAAATTAATTCTCTACAAACGCCCTTTTGACAACTTCTCTACAACCTACCGTTTTCGGAAATTTTCGAATAAACTTGGTGGTGCAGATGAAAGAAACCATTGTTTCATCTTCTTTGAAAATAAACCGGTCTCTGTTCATCTGATTGGAATGATTGATACCTCATTTTATAGGTAAATTAATTCTCTACAAACGCCCTTTTGACAACTTTCTTCTACAACCTACCGTTTTCGGAAATTTCGAATAAACTTGGTGGCAGATGAAAGAAACCATTTTTTCATCTTTCTTTGAAATAAACCGGTCTCTGTTCATCTGATTGGAATGATTGATACCTCATTTTATAGGTAAATTAATTCTCTACAACGCCCTATTGACAACTTTCTTCTATAACCTACCGTTTTCGGAATTTTTCGGATAAACTTGGTGGCAGATAGAAGATAACATTTTTTCATCTTTCGTTGAAAATGAACCGGTCTCTGTTCATCTGATTGAAATGATTTATACCTCATTTTATAGGTAAATTAATTCTCTACAAACGCCCTATTGACCACTTTCTTCTATAACCTACCGTTTCGGAATTTTTCGAATAAACTTGGTGGCAGATGGAAGATAACAATTTTTCATCTTTTGTTGAAAATAAACCGGTCGCTGTTCATCTGATTGGAATGATTGATACCTCATTTTGTAGGTAAATTAATTCTCTACAAACGCCCAATGACAACTTTCTTCTACAACCTACCGTTTTCAGAATTTTTCGAATAAACTTGGGCAGGTGAAAGAAACTGTTTTTTCATCTTTCGTTGAAAATAACCTGCTCATCTCATTGGAATGATTGATACCTCATTTTATAGGTAAATTAATTCTCTAAAAATGCCATTGACCACTTTCTTCTATAACCTACCGTTTTAAATTCTTTGAATAACTTGGTAGCAGGTGAAAGAAACATTCTCTCATCTTTTGTTGAAAATAAACCGGTCGCTGTTCATCTGATTGGAATGATTTGATACCTCATTTTGTAGGTAATTAATTCTCTACAAACGCCCTATTGACAACTTTCTTCTACAACCTACCGTTTTCGGAATTTTTCGAATAAACTTGGTGGCAGATGGAAGATAACAATTTTCATCTTTTGTTGAAAATAAACCGGTCGCTGTTCATCTGATGGAATGATTGATACCTCATTTTGTAGGTAAATTAATTCTCTACAAACGCCCTATTGACAACTAAATTAATTCTCTACAAACGCCCTATTGACAACTTTCTTCTACAACCTACCGTTTTCGGAATTTTTCGAATAAACTGGTGGCAGATGGAAGATAACAATTTTTCATCTTTCGTTGAAAATAAACCGGTCGCTGTTCATCTGATTGGAATGATTGATACCTCATTTTATAGGTAAATTAATTCTCTACAAACGCCTATTGACAACTTTCTTCTACAACCTACCGTTTTCGGAATTTCGAATAAACTTGGGGCAGATGAAAGAAACTGTTTTTTCATCTTTCGTTGAAAATAAACCTGCTCATCTGATTGGAATGATTGATACCTCATTTTATAGGTAAATTAATTCTCTAAAAACGCCCTATTGACCACTTTCTTCTACAACCTACCGTTTTAAAATTTTTGAATAAACTTGGTGGCAGGTGAAAGAAAACATTTTTTCATCTTTTGTTGAAAATAAACCGGTCGCTGTTCATCTGATTGGAATGATTGATACCTCATTTTATAGGTAAATTAATTCTCTACAAACGCCCTATTGACAACTTTCTTCTACAACCTACCGTTTTCGGAATTTTTCGAATAAACTTGGTGGCAGATGGAAGATAACATTTTTCATCTTTCGTTGAAAATAAACCGGTCGCTGTTCATCTGATTGGAATGATTGATACCTCATTTTATAGGTAAATTAATTCTCTACAAACGCCCATTGAACTTTCTTCTACAACCTACCGTTTTCGGAATTTTTCGAATAAACTTGGTGGCAGATGGAAGATAACAATTTTCATCTTTCGTTGAAAATAAACCGGTCGCTGTTCATCTGATTGGAATGATTGATACCTCATTTATAGGTAAATTAATTCTCTACAAACGCCCTATTGACAACTTCTTTCAAAACCTACCGTTTTCGGAATTTTTCGAATAAACTTGGGCAGGTGAAAAGAAACATTTTTTCATCTTTCGTTGAAAATAAACCTGCTCATCTGATTGGAATGATTGATACCTCATTTTATAGGTAAATTAATTCTCTAAAAACGCCCTATTGACCACTTTCTTCTAAACCTACCGTTTAAAATTTTCGAATAAACTTGGTGGCAGATGAAAGAAACATTTTTCATCTTTCGTTGAAAATAAACCGGTCGCTGTTCATCTGATTGGAATGATTGATACCTCATTTTATAGGTAAATTAATTCTCTACAAACGCCCTATTGACAACTTTTTCTACAACCTACCGTTTTCGGAATTTTTCGAATAAACTTGGTGGCAGATGGAAGATAACAATTTTTCATCTTTGTTGAAAATAAACCGGTCGCTGTTCATCTGATTGGAATGATTGATACCTCATTTTATAGGTAAATTAATTCTCTACAAACGCCCTATTGACCACTTTCTTCTACAACCTACCGTTTTCGGAATTTTCGAATAAACTTGGTGGCAGATGGAAGATAACAATTTTTCATCTTTTGTTGAAAATAAACCGGTCGCTGTTCATCTGATTGGAATGATTGATACCTCATTGTAGGTAAATTAATTCTCTACAAACGCCCTATTGACAACTTTCTTCTACAACCTACCGTTTTCGGAATTTTTCGAATAAACTTGGTGGCAGATGGAAGATAACAATTTTTCATCTTTTGTTGAAAATAAACCGGTCGCTGTTCATCTGATTGAAATGATTGATTCCTCATTTTATAGGTAAATTAATTCTCTACAAACGCCCTATTGACCACTTTCTTCTATAACCTACCGTTTCGGAAATTTTTCGAATAAACTTGGTGGCAGATGAAAAGAAAACATTTTCATCTTTCGTTGAAAATAAACCGGTCGCTGTTCATCTGATTGGAATGATTGATACCTCATTTTATAGGTAAATTAATTCTCTACAAACGCCCTATTGACAACTTTCTTCTACAACCTACCGTTTTCGGAATTTTTCGAATAAACTTGGTGGCAGATGGAAGATAACAATTTTCATCTTTCGTTGAAAATAAACCGGTCGCTGTTCATCTGATTGGAATGATTGATACCTCATTTTATAGGTAAATTAATTCTCTACAAACGCCCTATTGACAACTTTCTTCTACAACCTACCGTTTTCGGAATTTTTCGAATAAACTTGGTGGCAGATGGAAGATAACAATTTTTCATCTTTGTTGAAAATAAACCGGTCGCTGTTCATCTGATTGGAATGATTGATACCTCATTTTATAGGTAATTAATTCTCTACAAACGCCCTATTGACCACTTTCTTCTACAACCTACCGTTTTCGGAATTTTTCGAATATAAATTGGTGGCAGATGGAAGATAACAATTTTTCATCTTTCGTTGAAAATAAACCGGTCGCTGTTCATCTGATTGGAATGATTGATACCTCATTTTATAGGTAAATTAATTCTCTACAAACGCCCTATTGACAACTTTCTTCTACAACCTACCGTTTTCGGAATTTTCGAATAAACTTGGTGGCAGATGGAAGATAACAATTTTCATCTTTTTGAAAATAAACCGGTCGCTGTTCATCTGATTGATACCTCATTTTATAGGTAAATTAATTCTCTACAAACATTGTCTTTTTACAACCTACCGTTTTCGGAATTTTTCGAATAAACTTGGTGCAGATGGAGAATAACATTTTTTCATCTTTCGTTGAAAATAAACCGGTCTCTGTTCATCTGATTGGAATGATTGATACCTCATTTTATAGGTAAATTAATTCTCTACAAACGCCCTATTGACAACTTTCTTCTACAACCTACCGTTTTCGGAAATTTTCGAATAAACTTGGTGGCAGATGAAGAAACCATTTTTTCATCTTTCGTTGAAAATAAACCGGTCTCTGTTCATCTGATTGGAATGATTGATACCTCATTTTATAGGTAAATTTATTCTCTACAAACGCCCTATTGACAACTTTCTTCTACAACCTACCGTTTTCGGAAATTTTCGAATAAACTTGGTGGCAGATGAAGAAACCATTTTTTCATCTTTCGTTGAAAATAAACCGGTCTCTGTTCATCTGATTGGAATGATTGATACCTCATTTTATAGGTAAATTAATTCTCTACAAACGCCCTATTGACAACTTTCTTCTACAACCTACCGTTTTCGGAAATTTTCGAATAAACTTGGTGGCAGATGGAAGAAACCATTTTTCATCTTTCTTTGAAAATAAACCGGTCTCTGTTCACTGATTGGAATGATTGATACCTCATTTTATAGGTAAATTAATTCTCTACAAACGCCCTATTGACCACTTTCTTCTACAACCTATCGTTTTCGGAAATTTTCGAATAAACTTGGTGGCAGATGAAAGATAACATTTTTCATCTTTCGTTGAAAATAAACCGGTCTGTTCATCTGATTGGAATGATTGATACCTCATTTTATAGGTAAATTAATTCTCTACAAACGCCCTATTGACCACTTTCTTCTAAACCTACCGTTTTCGGAAATTTTCGAATAAACTTGGTGGCAGATGGAAGATAACAATTTTCATCTTTGTTTGAAAATAAACCGGTCGCTGTTCATCTGATTGGAATGATTGATACCTCATTTTATAGGTAAATTAATTCTCTATAAACGCCCTATTGACCACTTTCTTCTACAACCTACCGTTTTCGGAAATTTTCGAATAAACTTGGTGGCAGATGAAAGAACCATTTTTTCATCTTTCGTTGAAAATAAACCGGTCTCTGTTCATCTGATTGGAATGATTGATACCTCATTTTATAGGTAAATTAATTCTCTACAAACGCCCTTTTGACAACTTTCTTCTACAACCTACCGTTTTCGGAAATTTTCGAATAAACTTGGTGGCAGATGAAAGAACATTTTTTCATCTTTCGTTGAAAATAAACCGGTCTCTGTTCATCTGATTGGAATGATTGATACCTCATTTTATAGGTAAATTAATTCTCTACAAACGCCCTATTGACAACTTTCTTCTACAACCTACCGTTTTCGGAAATTTTCGAATAAACTTGGTGGCAGATGAAAGAAACCATTTTTCATCTTTCGTTGAAAATAAACCGGTCTCTGTTCATCTGATTGGAATGATTGATACCTCATTTTATAGGTAAATTAATTCTCTACAAACGCCCTTTGACACTTTCTTCTACAACCTACCGTTTTCGGAAATTTTCGAATAAACTTGGTGGCAGATGAAAGAACCATTTTTCATCTTTCGTTGAAAATAAACCGGTCTCTGTTCATCTGATTGGAATGATTGATACCTCATTTTATAGGTAAATTAATTCTCTACAAACGCCCTATTGACAACTTTCTTCTATAACCTACCGTTTTCGGAATTTTCGGAATAAACTTGGTGGCAGATAGAAGATAACATTTTTTCATCTTTCGTTGAAAATAACCGGTCTCTGTTCATCTGATTGGAATGATTGATACCTCATTTTATAGGTAAATTAATTCTCTACAAACGCCCTATTGACCACTTTCTTCTACAACCTACCGTTTTCGGAATTTTTCGAATAAACTTGGTGGCAGATGGAAGATAACAATTTTCATCTTTGTTGAAAATAAACCGGTCGCTGTTCATCTGATTGGAATGATTGATACCTCATTTTATAGGTAAATTAATTCTCTACAAACGCCCATTGACAACTTTCTTCTACAACCTACCGTTTTCGGAATTTTCGAATAAACTTGGGGCAGATGAAAGAAACAATTTTTCATCTTTCGTTGAAAATAAACCTGCTCATCATTGGAATGATTGATACCTCATTTTATAGGTAAATTAATTCTCTAAAAACGCCCTATTGACCACTTTCTTCTAACCTACCGTTTTAAAAATTTTCGAATAAACTTGGTGGCAGATGAAGAACACATTTTTCATCTTTCGTTGAAAATAAACCGGTCGCTGTTCATCTGATTGGAATGATTGATACCTCATTTTATAGGTAAATTAATTCTCTACAAACGCCCTATTGAACTTTCTTCTACAACCTACCGTTTTCGGAATTTTTCGAATAAACTTGGTGGCAGATGGAAGATAACAATTTTCATCTTTGTTGAAAATAAACCGGTCGCTGTTCATCTGATTGGAATGATTGATACCTCATTTTATAGGTAAATTAATTCTCTACAAACGCCCTATTGACAACTTTCTTCTACAACCTACCGTTTTCGGAATTTTTCGAATAAACTTGGTGGCAGATGGAAGATAACAATTTTTCATCTTTCGTTGAAATAAACCGGTCGCTGTTCATCTGATTGGAATGATTGATACCTCATTTTATAGGTAAATTAATTCTCTACAAACGCCAATTGACAACTTTCTTCTACAACCTACCGTTTTCGGAATTTTTCGAATAAACTTGGTGGCAGATGAAAGAAACATTTTTTCATCTTTCGTTGAAAATAAAACTGCTCATCTCATTGGAATGATTGATACCTCATTTTATAGGTAAATTAATTCTCTACAAACGCCCTATTGACCACTTTCTTCTACAACCTACCGTTTTAAAATTTTCGAATAAACTTGGTGGCAGATGAAAGAAAACATTCTCTCATCTTTCGTTGAAAATAAACCGGTCGCTGTTCATCTGATTGGAATGATTGATACCTCATTTTATAGGTAAATTAATTCTCTACAAACGCCCTATTGACAACTTTCTTCTACAACCTACCGTTTTCGGAATTTTTCGAATAAACTTGGTGGCAGATGGAAGATAACAATTTTCATCTTTCGTTGAAAATAAACCGGTCGCTGTTCATCTGATTGGAATGATTGATACCTCATTTTATAGGTAAATTAATTCTCTACAAACGCCCTATTGACAACTTTCTTCTACAACCTACCGTTTTCGGAATTTTTCGAATAAACTTGGTGGCAGATGGAAGATAACAATTTTTCATCTTTCGTTGAAAAAAAACCGGTCGCTGTTCATCTGATTGGAATGATTGATACCTCATTTTATAGGTAAATTAATTCTCTACAAACGCCCTATTGACAACTTTCTTCTACAACCTACCGTTTTCGGAATTTTCGAATAAACTTGGGGCAGATGAAAGAAACAATTTTTCATCTTTCGTTGAAAATAAACCTGCTCATCTGATTGGAATGATTGATACCTCATTTTATAGGTAAATTAATTCTCTACAAACGCCCTATTGACCACTTTCTTCTACAACCTACCGTTTTTAAATTTTTGAATAAACTTGGTGGCAGATGAAAGAAAAATTTTTCATCTTTCGTTGAAAATAAACCGGTCGCTGTTCATCTGATTGGAATGATTGATACCTCATTTTATAGGTAAATTAATTCTCTACAAACGCCCTATTGACCACTTTTTCTACAACCTACCGTTTTCGGAATTTTCGAATAAACTTGGTGGCAGATGGAAGATAACAATTTTTTCTCTTTGTTGAAAATAAACCGGTCGCTGTTCATCTGATTGGAATGATTGATACCTCATTTTATAGGTAAATTAATTCTCTACAAACGCCCTATTGACCACTTTCTTCTACAACCTACCGTTTTCGGAATTTTTCGAATAAACTTGGTGGCAGATGGAAGATAACAATTTTTCATCTTTCGTTGAAAATAAACCGGTCGCTGTTCATCTGATTGGAATGATTGATACCTCATTTTATAGGTAAATTAATTCTCTACAAACGCCCTATTGACCACTTTCTTCTACAACCTACCGTTTTCGGAAATTTTCGAATAAACTTGGTGGCAGATGGAAGATAACAATTTTTCATCTTTCGTTGAAAATAAACCGGTCGCTGTTCATCTGATTGAATGATTGATTCTCATTTTATAGGTAAATTAATTCTCTAAAAACGCCCTATTGACCACTTTCTTCTATAACCTACCGTTTTAAATTTTGAATAAACTTGGTGGCAGATGAAAGAAAACATTTCTTCATCTTTTGTTGAAAATAAACCGGTCGCTGTTCATCTGATTGGAATGATTGATACCTCATTTTATAGGTAAATTAATTCTCTACAAACGCCCTATTGACAACTTTTTCTACAACCTACCGTTTTCGGGAATTTTCGAATAAAATGGTGGCAGATGGAAGATAACAATTTTTCATCTTTCGTTGAAAATAAACCGGTCGCTGTTCATCTGATTGGAATGATTGATACCTCATTTTATAGGTAAATTAATTCTCTACAAACGCCCTATTGACAACTTTCTTCTACAACCTACCGTTTTCGGAAATTTTCGAATAAACTTGGTGGCAGATGGAAGATAACAATTTTTCATCTTTCGTTGAAAATAAACCGGTCGCTGTTCATCTGATTGGAATGATTGATACCTCATTTTATAGGTAAATTAATTCTCTACAAACGCCCTATTGACAACTTTTTCTACAACCTACCGTTTTCGGAATTTTCGAATAAACTTGGTGGCAGATGGAAGAAACAATTTTTCATCTTTCGTTGAAAATAAACCGGTCGCTGTTCATCTGATTGGAATGATTGATACCTCATTTTATAGGTAAATTAATTCTCTACAAACGCCCTATTGACAACTTTCTTCTACAACCTACCGTTTTCGGAAATTTTCGAATAAACTTGGTGGCAGATGGAAGATAACAATTTTTCATCTTTCGTTGAAAATAAACCGGTCGCTGTTCATCTGATTGGAATGATTGATACCTCATTTTATAGGTAAATTTATTCTCTACAAACGCCCTATTGACAACTTTCTTCTACAACCTACCGTTTTCGGAATTTTCGAATAAACTTGGTGGCAGATGAAGATAACAATTTTTCATCTTTCGTTGAAAATAAACCGGTCGCTGTTCATCTGATTGGAATGATTGATACCTCATTTTATAGGTAAATTAATTCTCTACAAACGCCCTATTGACAACTTTCTTTCTACAACCTACCGTTTTCGGAATTTTTCGAATAAACTTGGTGGCAGATGGAAGATAACATTTTTTCATCTTTCGTTGAAAATAAACCGGTCGCTGTTCATCTGATTGGAATGATTGATACCTCATTTTATAGGTAAATTAATTCTCTACAAACGCCCTATTGACAACTTTGTTCTACAACCTACCGTTTTCGGAATTTTTCGAATAAACTTGGTGGCAGATGGAAGATAACATTTTTCATCTTTCGTTGAAAATAAACCGGTCTCTGTTCATCTGATTGGAATGATTGATACCTCATTTTATAGGTAAATTAATTCTCTACAAACGCCCTATTGACAACTTTCTTCTACAACCTACCGTTTTCGGAATTTTCGAATAAACTTGGTGGCAGATGGAAGATAACAATTTTTCATCTTTCGTTGAAAATAAACCGGTCTCTGTTCATCTGATTGGAATGATTGATACCTCATTTTATAGGTAAATTAATTCTCTACAAACGCCCTATTGACAACTTTCTTCTACAACCTACCGTTTTCGGAATTTTTCGAATAAACTTGGTGGCAGATGGAAGATAACAATTTTTCATTTTCGTTGAAAATAAACCGGTCGCTGTTCATCTGATTGGAATGATTGATACCTCATTTTATAGGTAAATTAATTCTCTACAAACGCCCTATTGACAACTTTGTTCTACAACCTACCGTTTTCGGAAATTTTTCGAATAAACTTGGTGGCAGATGGAAGATAACAATTTTTCATCTTTCGTTGAAAATAAACCGGTCGCTGTTCATCTGATTGGAATGATTGATACCTCATTTTATAGGTAAATTAATTCTCTACAAACGCCCTATTGACAACTTTCTTCTACAACCTACCGTTTTCGGAAATTTTTCGAATAAACTTGGTGGCAGATGGAAGATAACAATTTTTCATCTTTCGTTGAAAATAAACCGGTCGCTGTTCATCTGATTGGAATGATTGATACTCATTTTATAGGTAAATTAATTCTCTACAAACGCCCTATTGACAACTTTCTTCTACAACCTACCGTTTTCGGAAATTTTCGAATAAACTTGGTGGCAGATGAAAGAAAACCATTTTTCATCTTTCGTTGAAAATAAACCGGTCTCTGTTCATCTGATTGGAATGATTGATACCTCATTTTATAGGTAAATTAATTCTCTACAAACGCCCTATTGACCACTTTCTTCTACAACCTACCGTTTTCGGAAATTTTCGAATAAACTTGGTGGCAGATGAAGAAACATTTTTTCATCTTTCGTTGAAAATAACCGGTCTCTGTTCATCTGATTGGAATGATTGATACCTCATTTTATAGGTAAATTAATTCTCTACAAACGCCTATTGACCACTTTCTTCTACAACCTACCGTTTTCGGAATTTTCGAATAAACTTGGTGGCAGATGAAGATAACATTTTTCATCTTTCGTTGAAAATAAACCGGTCGCTGTTCATCTGATTGGAATGATTGATACCTCATTTTATAGGTAAATTAATTCTCTACAAACGCCCTATTGACCACTTTCTTCTACAACCTACCGTTTTCGGAATTTTCGAATAAACTTGGTGGCAGATGAAAAAAACAATTTTTCATCTTTCGTTGAAATAAAAACCGGTCTCTGTTCATCTGATTGGAATGATGATACCTCATTTTATAGGTAAATTAATTCTCTACAAACGCCTATTGACCACTTTTTCTACAACCTACCGTTTTCGGAATTTTCGAATAAACTTGGTGGCAGATGAAAGAAAACCATTTTTCATCTTTCGTTGAAAATAAACCGGTCGCTGTTCATCTGATTGGAATGATTGATACCTCATTTTATAGGTAAATTAATTCTCTACAAACGCCTATTGACCACTTTCTTCTACAACCTACCGTTTTCGGAATTTTTCGAATAAACTTGGTGGCAGATGGAAGATAACAATTTTTCATCTTTCGTTGAAAATAAACCGGTCGCTGTTCATCTGATTGGAATGATTGATACCTCATTTTATAGGTAAATTAATTCTCTACAAACGCCCTATTGACCACTTTCTCTATAACCTACCGTTTTCGGAAATTTTTCGAATAAACTTGGTGGCAGATGGAAGATAACAATTTTCATCTTTCGTTGAAAATAAACCGGTCGCTGTTCATCTGATTGGAATGATTGATACCTCATTTTATAGGTAAATTAATTCTCTACAAACGCCCTATTGACCACTTTCTTCTATAACCTACCGTTTTCGGAATTTTTCGAATAAACTTGGTAGCAAATGAAAGATAACAATTATTCATCTTTCGTTGAAAATAAACCGATCTCTGTTCATCTGATTGGAATGATTGATACCTCATTTCATAGGTAAATTAATTCTCTACAAACGCCCTATTGACCACTTTCTTCTATAACCTACCGTTTTCGGAATTTTTCGAATGGTAGAAAAGCATTCATCTTTCGTTGAAAATAAAACGGTCGCTGTTCATCTGATTGGAATGATTGATACCTCATTTATAGGTAAATTAATTCTCTACAAACGCCCTATTGACCACTTTCTTCTATAACCTACCGTTTTCGGAATTTTTTCGAATAAACTTGGTGGCAGATGAAACAAAACATTTTTCATCTTCGTTGAAAATAAACGGTCGCTGTTCATCTGATTGGAATGATTGATACCTCATTTTATAGGTAAATTAATCTCTACAAACGCCCTATTGACCACTTTCTTCTTAACCTACCGTTTTCGGAAATTTTCGAATAAACTTGGTGGCAGATGAAAAAAAACATTTTTTCATCTTTCGTTGAAAATAAACGGTCGCTGTTCATCTGATTGGAATGATTGATACCTCATTTTATAGGTAAATTAATTCTCTACAAACGCCCTATTGACCACTTTCTTCTTCAACCTACCGTTTTCGGAAATTTTTCGAATAAAACTTGGTGGCAGATGAAGAAAACATTTTTTCATCTTTCGTTGAAAATAAACGGTCGCTGTTCATCTTATTGGAATGATTGATACCTCATTTTATAGGTAAATTAATTCTCTACAAACGCCCTATTGACCACTTTCTTCTATAACCTACCGTTTTCGGAAATTTTCGAATAAACTTGGTGGCAGATGAAACAAAACATTTTTTCATCTTCCGTTGAAATGAACACGGTCGCTGTTCATCTGATTGGAATGATTGATACCTCATTTATAGGTAAATTAATTCTCTACAAACGCCCTATTGACCACTTTCTTCTATAACCTACCGTTTTCGGAATTTTCGAATAAACTTGGTGGCAGATGAAACAAAACATTTTTTCATCTTTCGTTGAAAATAAAACGGTCGCTGTTCATCTGATTGGAATGATTGATACCTCATTTTATAGGTAAATTAATTCTCTACAAACGCCCTATTGACCACTTTCTTCTATAACCTACCGTTTTCGGAATTTTTCGAATAAACTTGGTGGCAGATGAAAGAAAACATTTTTTCATCTTTCGTTGAAAATAAACCGGTCGCTGTTCATCTGATTGGAATGATTGATACCTCATTTTATGGTAAATTAATTCTCTAAGAACGCCCTATTGACCACTTTCTTCTATAACCTACCGTTCTAAAAAAATTTCGAATAAACTCTGTGGCAGATGAAAGAAAACATTTTTTCATCTTTCGTTGAAAATAAACCGGTCTCTGTTCATCTGATTGGAATGATTATACCTCATTTTATAGGTAAATTAATTCTCTACAAACGCCCTTTTGACTACTTTCTTCTATAACCTACCGTTTCAGAATTTTTCGAATAAACTTGGTGGCAGATGAAGAAAAAACATCCTTCATCTTTCGTTGAAAATAAACCGGTCTCTGTTCATCTGATTGGAATGATTTATACCTCATTTTATAGGTAAATTAATTCTCTACAAACGCCCTATGACCACTTTCTTCTATAACCTACCGTTTTCGGAATTTTTCGAATAAACTTGGTGTCCATTGCTGTATGCGATGACGAAAAGAGATAATTCATCCGAATTATGTCTATATGGTCGTGAAAAAGTTGAAGGCTTGACGTGAACTTAGAAGCTTCTGCGCGCTTGTTCATATAGAGAAAAAAAATTTCTTGAATTTGAATATCCTCAGCAGTATCGGTTTGGTTCTATCGATTAATAATTCAACTTTCTTGTTAAAATTTTAAACTAACGACTTTGAAATTTCCAGTTTTGAACGTGTCCCTGCCGGAAGTTATCAGGTAAGACGTGAACATAACATTTATCGTTAGCGCGCTTGTTTCTGGGGGAACAGCATGTTATCTTTTCGCCAAAATATCTGTATTTTCGAAATATGGGCTAGGAAGGGTCTTAAATGACTCGGAATCACCGATAAGAATTCGTGTCACAAATATTTATCCGGCCGTGAAATGACAACTGATTAAGTTAGTTTCAGAGCAATTGACATTTGAAATTTTTTATTAATTTTTCTGATATTTCTGGCAAATTTTTTGTGAGAACGTGCTGTTACGAAATATTTAGAGAAATGTTTTGTCTTTGCTTGTTAACCGAAAGAATAATATATAGATAGATAGAATAATACTTAAGACTATAATAATTTTTTTTTTATTCACAGTTTGCTGCAAGACAGAAGATCCTTCAAGAAGGGAAGACTTACATGGACAAGTACTGATGCTTCATTATAATTATAAATAATTATAATTTTTTTGAGCAATAAATGGTTTTACCTTGATCTTTTTTTTTTCTAAAAACCTGGTTAATAATCTATCAAGTACAAAAATAGCTACAAATTATCCTTCAAATTTCTATTTTTCACTTTCATGGTTCATGGTCAAGAAAAATTGTGTCTTTTAGGATTTTTGGCTGAAACCACATAACCGGTTTGAACCGGATCTGAACCGGATTTTTCCGGTATGCCAAAATATTGCAATTTAAGCTTCCACCGATGACCTTGAGTCCAAGGTCAAGCCAAAATTGTGTATTTTTGGATTTTTTAACCAAAACGGATATAACCGGTTTGAACCGGATCTGAAACGGATTTTTTCCGGTTATGCCAAAATATTGCAATTTAAGCTTCCACCGATGACCTTGAGTCCAAGGTCAAGCAAAAAATTGTGTATTCTGGGATTTTCTAACCAAAACCGGATATAACCGGTTTGAAACCGGATTTTTCCGGTATGCCAAAATATTGCAATTTAGCTTCCACCGATGACCTTGAGTCCAAGGTCAAGCAAAATTGTGTATTCTGGGATTTTCTAACCAAAACCGGATATAACCGGTTTGAACCGGATCTGAACCGGATTTTTCCAGTTTGCCAAAATATTGCAATTTAAGGTTCCACCGATGACCTTGAGTCCAACGTCAAGCCAAAAATTGTCTTCTGGGATTTTCTGGCCAAAACCGGAAGAACCGGTTCGAACCGGATCTGAACCGGATTTTTCCAGTTTGCCAAATATTACAATTAAGCTTCCACCGATGACCTTGAGTCCAAGGTCAAGCCAAAAATTGTGTATTTTGGGATTTTAGGGCCAAAACCGGAAATAACCGGTTCGAACTGGTTCTGAACCAGATCAAACCGGATCCTAACCGGATTTTTCCAGTTTGCCAAAATATTGCAATTTAAGCGTCCACCGATGACCTTGATCCAAGGTCAAGCCAAAAATTGTGTCTTTTGGGATTTTCTTGCCAAAAATGGGATAACCGGTTCGAACCGGATCAAACTGGAATTTTTTCCAGTTTGCCAAAATATTGCATTTTTCACTTCTTGAGTGACCTTGAGCTCAAGGTCAAGCCAAATATTTGCACTTTCGAGTTTTTATGGCTA